>CAUYPK010031906.1:0-42438 GCA_963574355.1 Loris lydekkerianus | reverse complement strand
CCTGAGATGGGATCACTTGTTCTTTTCTTGCTAATACGTTTGAGTTCTCTGTGGATTCTGGTTATTAAACCTTTGTCGGAGACATAACCTGCAAATATCTTCTCCCATTCTGAGGGCTGTCTGCTTGCTTTACTTACTGTGTTCTTGGCTGTGCAGAAACTTTTTAGTTTGATCAGGTTCCAGTAGTGTATTTTTGATGCTGCTTCAATTGCCCGGGGGGTCATCCTCATAAAATATTCGCCCAGACCAATTTCTTCAGGAGTTTTCCCTGCACTTTCTTCCAGTATTTTTATAGTTCATGTTGTAAGTTTAAATCTTTAATCCAGTGAGCCTATCTTAGTTAATGGTGAAAGGTGTGGGTCGAGTTTCAGTCTTCTACAGGTCGCCAGCCAGTTCACCCAGCACCATTTGTTTTTTTTTTTTTGTTTTTTTTTCTATTTGTCCACAGTTTTATTATATCTTTGATGTTGGGAAAGTTGAAGTTCCAGGACAATCTTAGCCAGCTTCTGCTATGGGATACATCTGTTGAAGAAATAACTATTCTTTCAGGTGAGGATGGTGGAGGAGGAGGTGTAATTAGCTTGGGCTGGAGGCGAGATACTTCTTTTTTTTTAAATAATCTTTTGGCTTTGGCTTTTAGCTTCCTTCTTCGTTGTTTGAACTTGGGCATGATTTCATCCTATGACCCTCAACAAATTCTTAACCTTTCTGTGTCTCAATTTCCTCCCTAGTCTAAGAGCCTGGGAATTAGATGGAGTCCAGAGAGGGGCCTCTTCCACCATTTGTTAAATCTTTTCACCCAGCACCATTTGAGAATCTTTTCCCCACTAAATATTTTTAATTGGCTTGTCAAAGATCACATAACGGTAAGTAGCTGGGTTCATCTCTTGGTTCTCTACTCTGTTCCATATATCTACCTCTCTGTTTTTGTGCCAGTACCATGCTGTTTTGATCACTATCAATTTATAGTATAGTCTGAGGTCTGGTAGTGTGATTCTTCCTGCTTTGTTTTTATTAAAAGACAGCCTACCCAAAATATGTACAAACACTCCACTTTATAATGAAACATCAAAGACAATCCCTTTACAATCACAATTCTGCCATCATTATACTGGAGGTGCAAATCTCTGAGGAAACCAAATTAAGCAAAAATATAAAATTATAAAACTTCTTTAAAAAATCATTAAAGAGGGAAGCACCTGTGTCTTAGTGAGTAGGGCACTAGCCCCATATACTGAGAATGATGAGTTCGAACCCAGTCCTGGCCAAACTGCAAGAAAAAAATAGCCAGGTGTTGTGGCAGGCACCTGTGGTCCCAACTACTTGGAAGGCTGAGATCCCTAAGCCCAAGAGCTGGAGGTTGCTGTGAGCTGTGATGCCACAGCTCCCTACCAAGGGTGACAAAGTGAGACTCCCTCTCTTAAAAAAAAATCATTAAAGGACATCTTTAAAAATAGGGAAAAAATACCATGCTCATAGATAGGAAGATTCAATATTAATTTTTAATAAAAAGTATCAGTTCTCTGGATTTCAGATGAATATAAGAACAAAAGAGAATCAGTTCCTAAATTAATCATAAATTTTGTATATTCTAAATAAATGTCAGATTTTTTTTCTGTGAAATGTTACAACCTGATTTTAAAAGCTAGAATCAATTATGTAAAAAAAAAAGTCTAAGAATAACTTCCTACCATGTATCAAGATAGTTTAAAGGCTCAGCGCCTGTGGCTCAAGCGGCTAAGGCACCAGCCACATACACCTAAGCTGGTGGGTTCAAATCCAGCCCAGGCCTGCCAACAATAATGATGGCTGCAACCAAAAAATATCCAGGCTTTGTGGTGGGTGCCTGTAGTCCCAGCTACTTGGGAGGCAGAGGCAGAAGACTCACTTGAGCCCAGGAGTTGGAGGTTGCTGTGAGCTGTGATGCCACCGCACTCTACCCAGGGTGACAGCTTGAGGCTCTGTCTCAAAAAAAAAAAAAAAAAAAAAAAGATAGTATAAAGCTACAGTAATTATGAAAGTGTGGTTTATGCTCTAAAATAGATTAGTGGAATATGCAAATTTGATGAATGAGCAAAATGGCGATGCAGATCAGTAAAGAAAAGATAAGCAATAAATGGTATTATGACAACTGGATATTCATATGAAAAACAAATAGATTAGTGGAATATGCAAATTTGATGAATGAGCAAAATGGCAATGCAGATCAGTAAAGAAAAGATAAGCAATAAATGGTATTATGACAAATGGATATTCATATGAAAAACAAAGTGAGAGTGAAACCTATACCTTGCCATCAATTCAACATGAATTGAAGAGTTATATATAGAAGGCAAAACTACAAAATGTCAGATAATATAATATAATAAAATATCTTTAAGGCCTCACCAAAGATATATTTCTTCAATAACGCACAAAAGACATAAACTATTTAAAAGAAAATATCAATAAATTTAATTTTAGTAAAATTAGCAATTTCTGTTCCTCAAAAGACACCATAAAAGAAGAAAAAAATCCAACCCATAAACAGGGAGAAGATATCTGTAACACCTACACTAAGGAATGATTAGTATCTAAAATATACAAAGACTTCCTATAAATCAGTCTGAAATGAATGAAAATATAAGCAAAAAGCTAAATAGGAACCTCTTAGAGGAGGAAATACAAATGACCAACATACATATGAAAAGATGTTAAACATGATTAATAATCAAGAAAACATTAATAGCATAAGATAACACCTTATACCAATTAAATTGGCAAAATTTAAAAGTCTGATGATTTCAAATGTTGACAAGAGGGTAGAGAAACAAGAATTCTTTTGACCTAAGATAGGGGCTATGTTTTTCCGCCATACAAAAAACAAAAGAGGGAATTGTTGGGCCCTGCCACATATGTGCCTGAGGCCTAGTGCAACTTCCCAAGCCTGACTAGAAGTAGGTCCATCGAGCTACTTCTGCGTAGCAATGACTCAGCAAGGCCCGGCCTGAAACTGCCTCTACCTAGATACCACCAATGTGGTACCATGCCATTGGCCCAACGCTGTCACGCACCTCATCCCCCCCCTTCTTTCCCCACCCCTTCCCCACGCTCTATATAAGCAGCTGCTTGACACAATAACATTGAGTTCCTGCTTAAAAAAAAAAAAAAAAAAAAGGAAATGAAATCAGAAAGGAAGAGCAAAGAGAGGAAAGGAGGGAGGGTAGTGGGGCTTTGGTGTGTGCCACACCTTTTGGGTGCAAGACACAATTGTAAGAGGGACTTTACCTAAAAAAATGCAATCAGTATAACCTGGTTTATTGTACCCTCAATGAATCCCCAACAATAAAAAATAAAGAAATGGAAAAAAAAAAAAAAAAAAAAAAAGAATTCTTTTGCCATGCTAGTAGGAGTTTAAATTGTTACAATTTCTTGGGAAATCTATTAGGCATCATCTGGAAAACCCCAAAAATGCATAGTATGTTGAATCCAGCAACTCCAATTCTAGGAATATATCCTAGAAAGAATCCTGCACACATGCAACAGGAGACAAGGATAAGAAAGTTCCTAGCAGTGTCACTCATAACAGGAAAAAAACAAAAATCTTCTAAAGTCTATTCACAGGAAAATAAATTGTGGAATATTTATACAATTAAATTCTCAGGGCAATAAAAATGAATGAAACTCAGTTTACTCTTATTAACATGAAGGAATCTCAGAGATATAATGTTGATCAAACATAATAAGTTCCAAAAGAATACAGTATGATAACATATATATAATTTCCAAACATGCAAAAATAAATATATTATTTAAGGATATATATGTGTGTAGAAATTATGAGTAGCATAAATTTTATAATAATTGATTACGGAGGGGAGAAAAGAGGATGAGATCAGGAATTGCTGTGGGGAAAGACAAAGATTACATTCTACCGTATTTTGTTAGTTTTGAGGAGTCAATTTTTTCTTCACATTTTAACATCTTTGAGGTAAGGATGTGTCTCACAAGCTGTAGCATCTTAAAATCATGCTTGGCATTAATTTTTCTTTTTCCATAATATGTAAAATAATAGTGTGACTTATAAACAATGAATTTGATAAAATATGGCTAGAAATATCCAACTGTACACTGATATAACTATATCCCAGAAATATCAGCATACAGTTTATTTTTTAATTACTTATATCTTATAAATATTATATATTCAATGTAGAATAAAATTGAGTTACAATAGCATACGGTCATAGGTCACATTAAAATAGTAAGGAAAAGATTAGGCATAGAAACAAAACTAGACAGGATTAAGAATCTAGATGGTAATGGCATTTTGAAGATAAAGGTGGCAAGGTAAAGAACAAGAGCACATTTTAAGATAAAATTAAAGATAGGAAGGCAGTGCCTGTGGCTCAAAGAAGTAGGTTGTTGGCCCCATATGCCAGAGGTGGTGGGTTCAAACCCAGCCACAGCAAAAAAAAAAAAAAAAAAAAAATTAGAGATAGGAGTAATAGCCTTAATAATCAAGATGGTATGAGGGAGAGTCTGAAAACTGGAAGACTGTGGTTCTACAGTCAAAAAGGACAAGAACAGAGGTGAGAGCAGGGACAAGACTCCAGAGTAGCACTGTCCAGTAGAACTTTCTGCAAAGAAGGAAATTTCTCTATTTCAATCCACACTACCCAGTGCAATAACCATGACACACTTGTGGTTACTGAACATTTGCAGAGTGGCTGAATTTTAAACCTTTTTATTTTAACTAATTAAATTTAAATAGCTCATGGCTATAGTTTGGAATGGCACAGCTCTAGAGAGAATCCTCACAACAAAGACTCCCAAGCCCCAACGGAGGACAGGAAGAGCCACCAGCCCTGTATACTCACCAGCCACCATGAACAGAAGGATCCCAAAGCCCAGGACGTAGTAAGGCCACTGCACAAAGAACTGCAGGGGGCTGGGTTTCGTCCTCAGATTCTGGATCTCCAGGGCATGCAGCAGCAAAGCCAGGAAGGCGCAAGCCCCTGCAAGGTCACAGGGAGGTGCCCTCGCTCTTCTCTGAGGCTTCTTGCCCTGGGTCCCACCTTCCTAAGACTTAAAGTAACAGCCCCCCGCTGCTCCTCCAGAGGCTCCTTTATTCCATCTGGATCCCTTGTCTTCTCCAAGCAACAATCCTCACCGCACATGCCTGTCCCTCCCTCCTCTCCAACTCATCTCAAAGCCTCCCCTCCCAGGGGCCCATCTTCAGAATTCCTTCCCTAGTCCCCTCTGCATCTGTACTCTTGGCTGACTTCAGGTTTGGCCCTCTGAGTGTGACACTGGATGAAACACACCCTGATTTTCCCACTGTATGTGTTCTACCTCCTCCATTTGCTCTGGGTCACCCCTTTAAAATGTCAAAAATGTTCCAAAGGGCAGAGATGGTCTTTTCCATTCATTCATTCAAGAAACATTTCTATTTCATTTATATGATATATTTCAATTATAATTCTAGGCCAGCTTCTATGACAGCACTGGTATAGACAGGTTATGGTAAAAGGACCTGCCAAGCGCACAGGTCAGGACTGGCTAGCTGGAAATGGAATGTTGAAAAATCCCAAATAAGTGAAATCCTAAATTGTGAGAGGCAGGTGTGAGGGTGAGTTACTTCACAGACACAGCTACAAAGGAGGGGCCTTAAAAATTATGCCTCTCTTAGTACTCCTGTGACCATTCACCCCTCTTCCTGTGGACCCATCCCCAGATCCTGTCAACAGACAGAACTGCGTGGCTGTTCCACACCTGTGAGAAAGCTGATGAAGGCTGACACAAAGTTGTACTTCCGGGTCCTCGGGAAGAGCTCAGATGCAAAGGACACCATGATGAAGGTGGTAAGGAAAGCCAAGATGACTGCAGAAAGCAGGAAAACCCGGCCGAGAAGGATGTAAACTGTAGGAGAGAGAGAGCTGGAGCTGGAGCTGGGGCCCCTCACCCAAAGAGGGCAGAGGCTGATTAAGGCTGGCCCGTGGAGCCTCCACCATCCTCAAGTCCCAAAGCATGGCCATGGGACCAGGTTGTAACCCCAAGAATGCTCTGGCCTCACCATTTTGTTCCCAACAACATGAAAGTATACAGAAAAAAAGATTAGATTGACAATATCAAACACAGAAACCATTCATCAGTTCTTAACATACAGTATTATATCAATCTGGCTGCATCAGACTACGTGGGGAAAAGTGGTATCCAGAATCTACCCTCAGGTTAAACAGTAGTTCTCAAGTGGGGACAATTTTGTCCTTCAAATATTTGGCAAAGCCTGTAGATAATTTTAGTTAGCAAAGCCTGTAGCATCTAGTGGGTAGAAAAGGGCAAAGCACTACTAACCACCCTACAGGAAACAGGAAAGCCCTACAACAAAAATGACCCAACCCAAACATCAGTAGTTCCAGGTCAAGGAATCTTGAATCAAGGAGAGCACACAGGCTGGTCCATAATACCTGGGGAGCTGCCACCTATAGCTGAGCAGATTTGTGGCCAAGGAGACAAGTAGGGACTGAAGCCCAGCCATTCTCTGCTAATTAGCCTGTTCCCTGATTTGGAGCTGTGCCCACCCAAAAGGACACTGTCCATTCAGACTAATCACATCCCTGAGAGCTGGTGTTACCTCCTCCTAGCTAGAATACTCCTAGTATAGAAATAAGCTGTTCCTGACATATCTGCTCTGACTCCAGTGGTCAACCAAGCTCCTACTTTCCTCTAACCCGAAGAGAGTTGGGAGAGACATGGCAAAATGCCCTTATAGGCTTACTAAATTTTATCTTCTCTGCTCCCAACCTGTCCCAGTCCTGCCCCAGCTCCCTCCTCACCCCCATCCCTCCTTACTGGATAAGGGTCGAGGCTTCCAACACTTAATATGGAAGCAGTTCTCAAACAGGCCACTGAAAAACACTTCGCGGGACTCCTCATTCATAAGTCGCACCCATAAAGGAAAGACGGAGACCAGCAGCATGAGCAGGTAGCCCAGGGCAGCCAAGGCTGGGGCTATGGCCCAGGTGAATCTCTTCATGTCCTTGTCCTCTAACGTCAGCATTGCCTGTACAAAGGGGAAAATGACAACAGAGGTGGGGATATTAACCTGAATTCTCCTGCAGCACAGAGTAGAAGTGATAGGGGCTGTTGTAACTGCTGCCTGGCCTTGTCCCAGCTTTACCACTTTCCAGATGTGTCATCTTGAGGACTTTATCAAACTCTTAGGACCTTGGTTTCTACATTTCTCCCGTTTGTAAAGGGAAGACTATAACACCTGCCCAATAAGGAATATCAAAGTGTCCAGCACAGTGCTCAGCACTCACATGCTTGATTAAAGCTAGAGGGTAAGGCAGAGGGCAGGCTGCTTCTAAAATTCAGATATCCCTGTGGGAGAAGGGAACAGTAGCCACTCACAACTTCAGGGCAAATCTTCAATGAGTCTGCTTTCCTCTCTGTGCTGACCCTGGCAACTCTGAGACATGAGTTTTCCTGCAGCAGCCAGGGAGGAGCCGGGGAGGGAGAGAAGTGGCTGGAGCCAAGCTGCAGAGAGGACAGGCCTGTTTGGTTGCAGGCCTCTAGGTGGCATTGTGACCACCCTGGTTACCTAGCAATGCATAAGAGGGCTTCAGGTGAAAGGAAGACCTGGGGGAGCAGGGGGGGTTGGGGGGTGCACCCTGTATGACAGCCCTTTGCAAAATCACAGCCAGCTCCAGGCCTGGAGACTCCTGCCTACATAAGGCTGTGCATAGCGACTACAGGAGCCAAGGCTCTGAGGGGCAGGGGGCTTCTCTTCCCTGCACCCTGGGCAGTCAATGCCTAGCTACCTGACCCACCACCAGCCACCAATGGCCAGCAGTTCAGTTCAGTGACTCTCACATCTGGAATTGTGTGGAGCCAGTGAATTCATTCTAAGTATGTCTATGTGCATGTGTGAAAAAAGGAGAGAGGATGGGGGAACATGGGATTACATTTTTTATTTATATGGGGCATTGAAAACAAACTGTTACCTACTGTTACTAACTGGTTTGTTGTTGTTGTTGTTTACTATTGCTTCTTTAAGCACCTTTAAGTCTATGGAGTAGATGAATTGATACTCCTAGTGCCTGGATCAGCACCTGGCATCACTGGCTTACCTGCAGGTTCCTCATCACCATGCCCACCTGGCCCCTCCTAGTCCCTACAGCCCTCCTGAGACAGCTGGCAAATGCTGGGAAGGGGTGAAAAGGTAGGCGACCTAAAGCACAACCGAGGTTGGGAGCAGGAGGTGGCCCTGGGGGAATGTGCGCCCCGGCAGTGCTTCCTCCCCTCCCATTGTCCCTTCCTATACCTTGTGTCAACTATAGCTGCAAACGGACCCAGAGGTGCTCAGAGGTTCCTTCCTGCTGACAAACTTCTCCTTTTCTCAAAATGGCAGGAGGCCACCCTTCCGTGCCCCCAAAAGCCAATTTCCAGACTCCAAGATGGACCCGAGCTGGCCATCGGCCTTCAAACCCTACCTTGAGTGTCCACACTGCCAATCAGGCGACGTTTGGAGTTTGGTCGATTCCGCCACAACCACCCACTACTCCCTCCCAACCTGTGAAGCCCCCTCCCTCCCGCTGGGGCGCCATGTGGCTCCTCGGTCCAGTGCAGCTTCTCCCCAGGTCCGTCCGCCCCTTCAGACGCAGGCGCGGTCCCAGGCTTCGGGCTTCCGTTGGCTCCGAAACCCAGCCCTGGGCTCTGCGCTCCTCCCCCACAGTCCCGACCCCACAAGATGGTGGGGACCTGGCCCTCCCCACAGCCTGCTGCTCACCTGTCCACAGTGACCTGCCCGTCTGGTTTACTGGCAGTACAGGACTCGCTCACTGGGAGGGGGGGAGGGGGGACGGAGTAATAGACGGATCTGAATTCGAATTTCAGCTGTGCCCTTACCAGCTGGACGCCTTTAAGTAAATCACTTCTCTTTTCTGGGTCTCGGTTTCCTCATCTGTAAAACGGATAAAAATAGTTACTCTTTCCGTTGGATTGTTGAAAGGGTCCAAGATGTGCCTGACAAAGATTCCCGCACAGGGACAGAATCACATAAACTGCAGGGCCTATCTATCGCTTGAATAAACCAGGAGTCTGCGACTCCCCCAGGCGGGTTGGGTCGGGTCATCCTCCTTCCCCAGACCCAGTCAGCACCCCCACCGCGTCCTACCCCCAGGCACTCTGGTCGTGCTCACATTCATCTCTCCTTTACCCTCCTACAGGGCTGTCTGCCCTTCTCACCAACACCAGCGATATTCCAATTTGAGGACGCCTGCGGCCTTGCCCCTCTCCACTAGCCAGAATGTAGTAAAATTACCTATCTAGTCAGAAGCACTTGGTGGTCCTCCTGGTCTGGCTTTCTCCCCTGATCTCAGAGACAGCTTTGATCTCCCCCATCCTTAGGCTTTCATTCTCCAGGGGGCAGGGAACACAGTCACAAACAACTTTAAAAACTCACATCTGTTTTTCACCCCTACTTACTTCCAAATTTCCCAGATTAAGAATTTACCCAAAGGATTATTGATAGTTGCTTAAAACATTATTAGGCTGTAGAGCAGGCGTCCTCAAACTTTTTAAACAGGGGGCCAATTCACTGTCCCTCAGACCATTGGAGGGTCTTTTCTTAAAAAAGAAAAAACTATGAACAAATTCCTATGCACACTGCACATATCTTATTTTGAAGTAAAAAAAACAAAATGGGAACAAATACAATCACACCGCCTCATGTGGCCTACGGGGCCGCAGTTTGAGGACCCCTGCTGTAGAGGAATAGATGCCTCACCTGGTGCTAGAGTTTATTATCCTCCCAAATTACCAGAGCCCAAGGAATGCCTCTCACCCCTGTGTACAATGGACGCATAGGGACCACACATTTTAAAATATGTGCCTAAGTTTAGGTCACATCCTCCTTTGGAAGTATGTTCCTGTGTTCTCAGGTCTAGAGTAGAGGAATAGGCAAGGAAAGAGGGAACTGCCCATTGGAGTGCCATGAGTTGGGCGGGGGTCTGCAGAATTCTGACTTCCTTCAGCCTGTGTGCATCCGTGGTCCAGAGCGCCAAAGACAAAACATGAGTTGCCTCAACCATTGTTTTACTGAGAAACAGAACCCAGAAATGTACAGGGGCCTGCTCCTGTGTGTCCCAGCTCACTGCCCTTAGGCAATTCATCCATGAGCTGCCCACGTCATCCCCCCAGCCCCGACACTCTTATCCTCTCTCACAGGACCTCATTGCTTCCTAGACTCCCAGCCCAGCCCTCTTACTAGCCATCAGTGACTAAGCCATCAGATCCTATTTGCTCTCTGTGTATCCTTCTCTTCATACCCACAAACAGCAAGATCCTCTGATTGTTAACCTTGTTTGCACATTAGAATCACCTGGGAACTTATAAATCCCAATATCCAGGCCACACTCCACACCAATTACACAGAATCACTGTGATTGAAACTGAGGCATCCTGTGACAGGTCCCCAGGTGATTCTAATCTGTAGCCTAAGTAGCAAATTCCTACTCTGTCATATCTTCTTGCAGCTGGGAGCTATAGGGGAAAGTGACAAGGGAAGTAGTTAGCTTGATGGGGTCACTCCTGATGGGGTCATTATGGGTTTCGGTGACCAGAAGTCCAGGTTTGCCTAGGATGTGGAAATTTCAGTGCCAAGACCTATGAAGTCATGTCAAGCTGGGATGAGGGGTCACCTTCATGTTCACCTGGCTGGGTTCTTTTTTTAGTTTTGTTTTGAGACAGAGTCTCACTATGTTGTCCTTGGTAGAGTGCCATGGCGTCACGGCTCACAGCAACCTTAAACTCCTGGTCTTAAGTGAATTCTCTTGCCTCAGTCTCCCAAGTAGCTGGGACTACAGGAGCCCACCACAATGCCCGGCCATTTTTTGTTGCAGTTGTCATTATTGTTTAGCTGACCCAGGTTGGGTTCAAACCTGCCACCCTCGGTGTATAACTACTGTGCTATGAGCGCCGAGCCACCTGGCTGGGTTCTATCAGCTTGGTGAACTAATCTGTTCGATCCTAGTGAGTGTGCCCAAAGACCCAGCTCCCATGTCAGGGCTGTTTGGTAGTGCTAGACAGACACTTTGCTCCCCTTCCCTGGCCTTCATAGACACTTTTGCCCTTAGACCCAGGCATGTGTAGCAGCAGGCCACTGCCTTTCTCTGCCAATCAGAATTGGGACCTGCCTTCACACTCAACCTCAGGCCCTTTCTGTGCTGTAAGGGCTGGGAAGGACTTGAGCCAGTCAGGCGCCAGGTAGAGTAAGTGGGCACACTAGCCCAAGGCTCAGCTCTAACCTCACAGAGTGTAAGCCCCCACCCAGACGTCCACATGGCAAGGCAGTCCCTAGAGCCAACATGACCCTTATTTTGCTCTTTTTGTAGTGTTGCTAATCACCTACCCCAGCACAATGTCCAACGCAAGGGCCCACAGGCTACATGAGGATTATATGAGGACTTTTCGCTTATCTGTGGTGATGAATAAATTATGTACAGATCTTTTTTTTTCTTTTGCTCCTCAGCTTTCATTAGTGTTTATGTATTTAATGTGTGGCCCATGACAACTCTTCATCTTCCTATGTGGTACAGAGAAGCCAAAAGGTTGGACACCCCTGAATACTAAAGGATGATGGAGGAAGGAGGGTGAGGAAATGCTGAGGGGAGAGTGGAGACAAACTAGAAAGGAGACAACTTTCAACACAGAAATCCACAATGTCAGCATAATTTTCACTGATTTTTAGATAATCATTCATCCAGACAAACAAGGAAATCAGGGAATTCCACATTCAGACACATCAATCAAGAAAGCAGTAGGGTGACATTTGAACCCAATAGCTTTCCTTCTATCTCCTCTGTCCTGTTTATTGTAATTGTGAGTGGAAGTAGCTATTGCGTCTCCTTGGACCAGTATTTCACTTCTCAGTGTCCTGCAGACAACTGAATCTCTTTTCATTTTATGTGACATAAATTACTTAATAAGTCGGCAAATTTTCTAAACCAAATAATTTCTCAGTATGATGTCATGCTTTTGTTATGTGTCAACTTGGCTAGGCTAAACTGCATTTGCCAGAATTTCCTTTTTTGTATGTTCCTGCCCAGGTGGGCTTCTCAGGAGATTTGGAGAGCAGAAGAAAAATGGGTTATTTTGTAGCTTGCACACATTGCTAATGATTTGCTGATTCTCCTTTGTCTTCACTAGGCCAGGTTTGTGAGCATGTGAGTTTAGCTGTGTGGCAAAGGGTCCCAGCTTCTGCAAGGTACCCTCAACTCCAATGTCAGAGTCATGAAGAATTGATGTGGTTTCAGTCCTCAAGGAGTTCTAGCTCATGCTTGTGGATTCCAAGATGCTTGGGATGTTCCTACCCTGGCTGTCCTAGGGACTTCAGGCTCTAGCATCAGACACAGAGACCATAACCTTGTATGTATTGCTTAACTTGCTCCCACCATTGCATTAGGCCAATTTCTTGTTTTAAAAATCCCTTTTATATGGTGGGCGTCTGTAGTCCCAGCTGCATGGAAGGCTGAGTCCAGAGAATCACCTAAGCCCAAGAGCTGGAGGTTGCTGTGAGCGGTGACACCACAGTACTCTACCGAGGGCGACAAACTGAGACTCTGTCTCTAAAAAATAAATAAAATTTTTTTAAAAAGACACGATTAAAAAAAAATCCCTTTTATATGCATGTAGGGGTGGATGAGTGTTTGTATGTCTCTCTTTGAGTGTTTCTACTTCTCTGATTAAAGCCTACTGGGACATATGCTAACTACCTTTATTAGTCAAAGTTCCCTAGAGAAATAGAACCAATTTAGATAGATAAATAGATATATAGAAAGAGATTTATTGTGAGGGATTGGCTCATGAGATCATGGTGGTTACAAAGTCCCAAAATCTCCCATTTGCAAGCTCAAGGCCCAGGAAAGGTGAATGGTGATCTAGTTCAAACCATAAGCCCTGAGAATCAGGGGAGCCAATAGTTTAAGCCCAAGTCTGAGCCAGAAGGCCCAAGAACTAGGCGTATCTGAGAACACTGAGAGAAGATGGACACCCCTGCTCAAGCAAAGAGCAAATTCACCCTTCCTCCACCTTTTCGTTCTATTTATGCCCTCAATGGATTGATTGATGGCTACATTGGTGGGGCCAGATTTTCTCTACTCCTCAGTCTGATTGAAATGCTGATCTCTTCTGGAAATACCCTCACAGACACACACTGAAATAATGTTTAATTAGTTATCTTGCCCAAACAAATTGACACATAAAATTAACCTTATGACAAATACACATTTATTTCAAGTTTAGGTGAAGAGAAAAGGTTAACTCCTGGCTGGTTTTGTTTTTTGTTTGTTTTTTTCCTAAATCCTCATTACTGGCTAATATCCCTAATCCAAGAACCTAAAATCTGAAATTTTAAGTGCCAAAATGATGCTGCAAGGAAGTCTCCATTAAAACATTTCAGATTTTGGATTTTCAGATTTGGATACTCAACCAGGTAATGCAAATATTCCAAAATCTGAAACACTTCTGATCCCAAGCATTTTGTTTAATGAATACTCAATCTGGAATCATTTTCAAGATTTCCTGTCATAAAAAGGTACCATTCAGACAGAGCATGGTGGCTCACACCTGTAATCCTGGACGGTGGAGGCAGAACGATTGAGCCCAGGAGTTTGAGACCAGCCTGAGTAAGAGTGAGACCCCATCTCTACTAAAAATAGAAAAATAAGCCTGGTATGATGGCTAGCACCTGTAGTCCCAGCTACTTGGGATACTAAGGCAGGAGGATCACTTGAACCCAGGAGTTTGAGCTAAGCTGAAGCCACAGCACTCTGGCCTGAGCATCAGAGTGAGACCCTGTCTCAAACAAAACAAAACAAAAAAACCAAAATAAAAACCCTACCATTCAAACTTGAATATAACAAAAATTCTATCATAAACTGAGGTAGAGCTTCACTACTCTATACTTGTCAAAGGAAGGCCTTGCAAGGTAGTTGAGTAGTGTGATATATAACTGACACAATGTAGTTAACATACCAGACTTTTGAGCACCCATTCATGATCAATAATTTAATCATTACAAGAAGTTCCAACAGTATCTCTACCAAATTACATTGTTGATTCATTTTAGGTGTCTAAGAGGAATAATCTACTTCATTATAAATGCTTATTGTTGATTTAAAAAAAAAAAAAATCAGATTGCTTTTCCTCAGAGCAGCGGTTCTCAAACTATGGGTCACAACCCACAGGAACTGTATTAAAGGCTCGCAGAATTAGGAAGTTTGAGAACCACTGTCTTAGAGGAAAACCCAACTCATTGGGCGGCGCCTGTGGCTTAGTGGGTAGGGCGCCAGCCCCATATACTGAGGGTGACGTGTTTGAACCGGCCCTGGCCAAACTCAACAAAAAAAAATTGGGTCCCCTGGTTCTTAGGGCTGGGCATTATGGCGGGTGACCGTAGTCTCAGCTACTTGGGAAGCTGAGGCAATAGAATCGCCTAAGCCCAGGAGTTGGAGGTTGCTATGAGTTGTGACAACATGGCACTCTACTGAGGGTGATAAAGTGAGACTCTGTCTCTAAAAAAAAAAAAAAAAGAAAGGAAGAAAAAGAAAACCCAACTCATTTTATTTTCAGAGGATGATTATGGAGATTTGGAATGCAAACCATAGACTCTCCCTCTGATGTAGATCCCCAATACCAAATAAAAGTCATGCTAACTAAAGGTCCCACTCTGATCATCACCTGTATAGTGTAGCACAATACCTCTTCATCTCTTCATGCAGATTCTCTGACACATAGCAAAGCTTTCTACAACAAGGGTCCTCCCCAGAGACTCCTCCAAAGGGAACTGCTGATGCTAGATAAGGTAGGAACTCCGAACATTTTCATGAATTGAAAACATCTATGAGGTCTGTCCATTGTGTGGATTCTCAGGTGTCTTAACTAGGACTGAAGGCCTTCTCATACCACTCTCAGAAGGTTTCCCTCCAGTGCAAATTCTCTGATTTTTAAGAGTTGAACACCAATCAGGGTGTTTTATCACATTCATTTCATTTATAATTTCTCTCTTATATGGTTTCCCAGGTGATCTATAAGGCATGAGTTCTACCTGCATGTTTTCCCACATTGCCACTTTACTCCACTGTGAGTTCTCTGATGCTAGGTAAGGTGGGAGTTCCAACTAAAGGCCTTCCCATATGCAATACATTCATAGTTTCTCTTCCATGTGAGTTCCATGATGTACCCCTAAGGAAGGAACTCCTCAGACAGATCTCCCACACTCATAATCATAAGGAGTCTCCCCCATATGTACTCTCTGATGTCAAATAAGATGCCAGTTATGACTATAAGTTTTCCCATAGTCATTGCATTCATATGGTCTGTTTTTGGTGTGAGCTCACTGATGTTCGATTAGATTTGGGCTCTACTAGAACTCACAGGGGTTCTCCCTGGTGTAGATTCTCTGATGGCAAATAAGACTTAAGCAGAGACCAAAAGCTCTTCCACATTCATTACATATACATACAAGGCATCTCTTCTGTATGAATTATCTGATGCTAAATAGGGTGTGAGCCTCGCCAGAAGGTGTTCCCACACTCGCTGCATTCATAGGGTTTCTCTTCAGTATTCTCTGATGCTGAATAAGGTTTGAACTATGGCCAAAGGCTTTCCATATTCATGACACAAGATTTCTCCTGGGTGTGGATTTTTTCATGCTGAATAAGATATGAGTTCTATCTGAATAATTTTCCACATATATTACACATTTGAGATTTCCCTTCAATAGGAATTTTTGGCTGTGGGAAGAAATTTGAGATATTACCAAAGCTTTGTCCATATTCACAGGGTTCCTTGCTACTAAGGATTCCCTCATGTTTGTTCTCTTCTCATTGTTCACATTTATCTCCTCCGTGTAACTGTAGCCCTACTTCAAGAGTTTCCTGCTTTATAATTAATTGATCGTCAGTCCATGTCTTACCATCTAACAGAAAATATAAAAAAGGCAAGTATAATATAACAACTCCCAGTGGGAAATAAGATGATTATAGTATTCCAGAAATATCTGATTCAAAAAATGTATTGTAAATGATCTTTCAATATAGGAAAAACATGGAAACAAGATGAGCAGATTTGGAGAAGGTGGTGGGGAAACTAAAGTTAGGATTTATACATGAAGTAGCTAAGCAGATAGATATACTGAGATTAGCAGAAAAGGAAAGCAGAGTTTGAAGGAAGTGAAATTATCTCAGAACACAAGAAGGGTGACATTGGGAGACTACATGTTGGGAGAGGCAGGGACTGAATAGACACATAGAAAGAGAACTTCACCCCAGAGGGCCTGTCCATATAGTCCCCTGGTCACATGGATGGTTCCTGCAGTAACAGGCAAGGCTCCCTTACATTATGAGACACCAACACCTTCCTCACTACTGTTGAGAGTACCTCTCTCTAAACACAGATATACCACACTCAAGAATACAGACACACTCATACCTTATATGCACATTTTAGAAATAGTGCAAATTGGGAGAATTTGATAAAGAAAGAGGAAGAATAAGAGAAAGTTATTTATAATATGAAGCATGGAGTAGAGATATTTCCAAATCTATTCAAACTCTAAAAGGATACACAAAAAATGGGCTTGGCGCCTGTGGCTCAAGTGGCTAAAGCACCAGCCACATACACCTGAGCTGGCAGGTTCGAATCCAGCACAAGCCCACCAAACAACAATGACAGCTGCAACCAAAAAATAGCCAGGCATTGTGGCAGGTGCCTGTAGTCCCAGCTACTTGGGAGGCGGAGGCAGAAGAATCGCTTGAGCCCAAGAGTTGGAGGCTGCTGTGAGCTCTGATGCCACAGCACTCTACCCAGGGCGACAGCTTGAGGCTCTATCTCAAAAAAAAAAAAAAAAAAGAATACACAAAAAATGAATTCTACACCTTAGCTGCATTTAAGGGAGACATGATAGAAAAACATCTCCTGCTTGCTTTAGGATATTTCTCCTCTTACATTTACTTGTTAAATATGGCTTTCTAAAGCTAGAGAAATTATATCACAGTGATAATAGAGAAAATAGTCCTACTGCTCACAGGGATCTTTCCAGAAAAGGGGAATATCCAAAGCAGCATTTCCATCAGCAGTGAAAGCTTAAAATGTACACAGCCCTGATTTTATTAGGTAATGGTCATTGCTTTTAAGGAATTATAATTATCCGTGACAATATTCATACTTGTTCTGCACCTCCAGACACACCTTCATCTTCTGTATGTTCAATCTAAATCCCCTTTAAAGTTTTTACATCCCTTGCACATGCGTTTACCTGTGTGTCAGACATAGAAGACAAGCTCTAGGAAAACAGGAATGATTAAAAAATTTAGGAACATAAAAGAATGAGAAAGGCATTCCATCAGTCTAAATACTAGCTAGGCAGGCCAATTCTTGTTAGCAAGATACCATAATAAACTGGTGCTAAACTCAAATCACTCACAGATGTCTAGAACAGCACAGTCCAACAGAATGTTCCACCGTTACAGAGAGGTTCTATATGGGCATTGTGCAATATGGTAACCAAGAGCCATGAGTGGCTACTGAGCATGTAAAGTGTAGCTAATGCAACTGAGGTGCTAAATTTTTAATTGTATTCAGTTTTGATCAGCTTTCATTTAGCCTCCTGAGCCTAACATCTACCTTACTGGGCAGCACAACAACTCTTGTGCTTTCTTAATCTGTCAAATCTCTCCTACAATGCTTGGGGTACCTAAACTTATAGGCACTATAAAACTAGATTCTTTAAATGAAAGAAAACACCACACAGAGAAGATAACAGAATCTGTACCAACTTATCAAGTGAAAGAGCAACAACCTAGGTGTACCTCCATTTGGACGTGGAAAGCTTCATAAAGCAGTACTTTCCTCTGTACTCAGTGTAAACAAATATCAAAATGAGGGTTTCTCCTTCACTTCCATGACTAAGCCCCCACCTGTCTTACCAGCCTTGTGCTGATCTTCTCCCCAACACAGGCCTTTCTTTGTCCGTGGAAGCAGACCTTGTTTCCCATGCCACACTAAGGCTTACATGCTCTAGAGGATGTTGGTCTTTTATTTAGCCCATTGCCAGAGATTTACCAGGCTATATTTTTGTTCTTTGTTAGTTTTTGGTTTTTTGAGACAGAGTCTCAAGCTATTGCCCTGGGTAGAGTACCATAACATCATAGCTCACAGCAACCTCCAACTCTTGGGCTCAAGTGATCCTCTCACCTCAGTTTTTCTATTTTTAGTAGACAGGGGTCTCGCTTTTGCTAAGGCTGGTCTCGAACTCCTGAGCTCAAGCAATCCACCCGCCTCAGCCTCCCAGAATGCTAGGATTATAGGCATGAGCTACCACACCCAGCCCCATTGCCAGATTTAAACACCTGCCCGACATATTCAAGAACATAAACCCTACTTACTGCTTTTAGGCCCTGCTCAATATCACTTTCTCCATGAAGCTGACAGTGACCCTTCTCCTGTAACTCTTCTCATCTTTATGATCATGACACTTCACTCATACATATTCATTTAGTACATTTTACTGAGTACCAAATATGCCAGGTTCCAAGCTCTGAGATATATCTGAACAAAATGAACAAAAATCCTGCCTTATAAGATCTTTAATTTTAATAGAGGAAACAGATAATTAGCTACCTAAATTACCTATTATCACAAGGTGATAAAAGTACTATAGAGAAGAAAAGCAAGGACTGCAGAGTGGAGTGCCCCTGAAGGAGTAAAATTGTAAAATTTTACAATTTTAAATACTATGCCCAAAGAAGGACTCACTAAGAAACCGACATGTAAGCAAAGACTTGAGGGAAAAATGGATATCTTGATAAAGAGCCTTACACATGGAGGAAACAGCAAGTGCCCTGGGTGTTCAAGGAGAAAAGTGTGATTGGAGCAGAATAAGCAAGGCAGAGAGTAGTCAGGAATGCAGGCAGAGACATCTCAAGGTGAAGAGAGGACAGTCCTGCACATTGCTATAAGAACTTTGCTTCTACTAAGTGGAGGGTTTTTACCAGAGGATGACAAGATGTGGCATTTTAACAGGATCATTCTGGTTGCTATGCTGGACAGAGACTGCAGAGAGGCAAAGGTAGAGGCAGGACAACCAATTGAGAGGGGTTGCTGGAGAGGCAGTGGTAAGAAGTACTTGGATTCTGAAAAAAATGCAAATGATCATGTCGATGGGATTATTGACTAATACAAAAAAAAAAAAAAAGTTCTCTCTGGGTTGAGTAGCTGGACAGGATGGTATTACTATCCACTGAGATGAGGAATACAGCTACAGCTACAGCTTCTCCAATAATCTAAAAAGACAGTTCCACATAGTTTATTTATTTATTTATTTTTTTTTTTTAAAGACAGAGTCTCACTTTATTGCCCTCAGTAGAGTACTGTAGCATCATAGCTCACAGCAACCTCCAACTCCTGGGCTTAGGCAATTCTCTTGCCTCAGCCTCCCGAGTAGCTGGGACTACAGGCGCCGGCCACAACGCCCAGGTATTTTTTGTTGCAGTTTGGCCAGGCCAGTTTGAACTCACCATCCTCAGTATATGGGGCCTACCCAATGAGCCACAGGCTCCACCCTCCACATAGCTCTTGTACCAATCTCTTCAGATCACCATGTCCCAAACCTGCTACTCCCTCTGGTGTATGGTATTGGGCATAATATTCTTGCAGCTCTTCCACTGCTGTTTTTCAAGATGCACATAGGGGGAGGCTGTGACAATAAATGCTTCTCTTCTCTGCCCCCTATATCCTCTCATGAAAGATTGTGCCCCTGCTTCCTGTTTTCACTGCTTTGTCCTAAAGTCAGATCCTAATTACCAGCTTCTCATCTCCAGCTTCTTATTGGCCTGTGTGCCAGTGTTTTCCTAATTCCCTATCCCATACCACGCTAGGCAACTATCAGATTGCTCTCCCTTGACATACAATGCTCATCTGCCACTCTCCTTTATGAAAAGTTAACCGTTCCCTTGATATCCCCCAGACAAAATCTGAACTCTTTAGCCTGGCATTCATTCCCACCTTGCACTCCACTCCACCTTCACCATCTCATTCACTGTCACATGGTCTCCAAATTCTAGTCAATCTATGACTGTGTTTCCTGAACATTTCTCTCCCCAGGCATTTCCTTCTCTACCCCTCCACTTGGAACAGCCTCCCTTCTACCTTCACCTATCTCACCTATTACAATTCTATTTATTTGTCAAAACCAGTGCAGCCTACAGGCAACATCCTTGAAACCTGAAAAAACTGCTCCAGCCCCCAGATGGAAGGGATCCCTTTCCTTTGAACACATAAAGCATATAATTCCTGCCTCCCTTAGGGCATTTAGTAACATTCTGCCTTTGGGCATTCTGTCTTTGTGTGTTCCCTTCAATTTATACTGACTGTATTGGTCGATGCTTCCATCTGTAGATTATCTTCCATTTCTTTTTCTCCAACATAAGAACTATGTAAAGAACTGTCATATTAAGTGCTTAAAAATGCTCCTGATTAATTCCTAGCAATCCATTAAAAGAAAGTTCTATTCTGTTAGAAGGAAAATCTATAAATACTAATATACCCATTTATTAAACAGTCTTCAGGACTGAGACTCAGAATTCAGAGAGGTATGTCTCTTAAGGGGTCTGAACTACTTGTAAAGCTTGTAGAAAAAATATCAGAAACTTGGATGGCAGGAGCCCCTGGAATGCCTCAGCTGACAGAGCTAGAGTAACCCACCAAGAGAGCAGCTTCCTTCTGAAACAACAGGCAAATTAAATACGTCCCTGTGGAGGAATGCTTAAAAAAAATGTTTCTTGGCTGATGTGCTTCTAATTTAAAGGAAGGGGAAAAACTTATGAAGTTCTTCACATAGTTTAACTACAAAGCTATGTGATCCCAAGCACATTTACTTCTAACAGCAGAAGAAATTAAGTGATGCTTCCTGAAGAGTCAAATGTAGTCTCCCTAAAAATTCATGTCCACCTGGAACCTCACAATGGGACCTGATTTGGAAATAGGGTCTTTGCAAAGGTAAAATAGTTAATATAAAATAAAAATAAATTTGGGGGCCCTAACCAAGGACTGGTATCTTTATAAGAGAAAGGAGAGGAAAATTCAAACACAGACACACACAGGGAAGAAGGTCATGTGACAATGGGGCAGAGATTAGAGTAATGCAGATACAAGCCAAGAAGCACTATGGATTGCAGGGGCTACCAGGAGCTGGAAGAGTTAAGGAAGGATCCTTCCCTAACGCTTCAGAGGAAGCACTGCCCTGCTAGCACCTTGATTTTAGACTTCTAGCCTCCAGAACTGTGAGAGAATATATTTCTTTTGTTGTAAGCCATGCAACTATGGTGATTTGTTTACCATAGCCCTGGGAAATGAATAGTTTTATTTCACCAGTCAACAAACATCTATGTAACAACTACTAAAATAAGATACTGGTAGAAGAACTATATTGGATACATATGACCAAAGTGCTTGGAAGCACAAAAGTAAGAATGTCTACCTCTACCAAAGTGAGTTGGGAATGGCATTCCCAAAGAATGACATCAAGCTGGGTCTTGAACTATGATCAGGATCAACAAGGTAGAGTATTCCTGGTAATAAATAATAGCATATATGTAGTCCAAGAAACATAAAAGCCAACTAAGTTTAAGGAGTAATAAAAAATAAAAAAAAAAATCAGTGTAAGTGAAATGTATTCTCCATGTGGGCAGGAAGTAGGAGATAAGGCAGAAAAATATAGAGCCAGAGAATGAAAAGACCTAAAATCTACACTCAGCATTTTAGACATAGAATAACATGATGAGATTTAATTCAAAGAAGTTTATTCTGACAGCAATGTGGAGGACAGCCAGGGTGGGGACCGGACCAATAACACAGCAATATGTTAACAATCCAGGAAAAATATAACAGGGGTCTAAAATAAGGAAGTGGCAGTATTAAACAACAGAATCAACCTTTTCTGAAAAAAAACTGATAAGATTTGCTGACTGAATGACTATGGAAGGAAGGAGAATGACTCCCAGTTGTGTAGCTTGGAACAACCAGTTACCAAGATTAACCAAGGTAGTCATGAGAAAGTAGAGAGTAGCATAAAAGGATGTGTGTGAAAGTGTACCTATAAATATATAGTATTCAAGTATTAGCTGGGGCTGGGCACCATGGCTCACACTTGTAATCCTAGCACTCTGGGAGGCTGAGGCAGGAAGCTCACTTAAGCCCAGGAGTTCAAGACCCACCTGAGCAAAAATGAGACCCCTCTTTTCTAAAAATAGAAAAATGAGCTGGGCAAGGTGATGTATGCCTGTAGTACCAGCTACTCAGGAAGCTAAGGCAGGAGGATCACTTGAACCCAGGAGTTTGAGGTTGCTGTGAGCTAGGGGCTGATGCCACCATGCTCTAACATGGACAGCAGAGTGAAAGTCTGTCTCAAAAAAAGCAAGTTAACTGGAAGCAGGCCACATAGTGGCACCCAAAGTCACAGAAGGGGATAGGATCACCACAGGAGTGAAGGGAAAAGAGTGATAAGAACAGTCTTGGGGAAAAATCGATGTTTAAGAAACAGGTGGAAGGCTGAGTGCAATAGCTCATGCCTATAATCCTAGCACTCTGGAAGCTGAGGCAGGTAGATTGCCTGAGCTCATGAGTTCGAGACCAGCCTGAGCAAAAGTGAGACCCCATCTCTAAAAAAAAATAGCCAGGCATGGGGCAGATACCTGTAGTCCCAGCTACTGGGGAGGCTGAGGCAAAAAGGATCACTTAAGCCCAAGAGTTTGCGGTTGCTGTGAGCTATCATGCCATGGCACTCTACCAAGGGCAACAAAGTGAAAACAATCAAACAAAAAAAAACAGGTGGAACCTGGCATGCTAGCTCACATCTGTAATGCTAGTGTTTTGGGAGGCCAAGATGGGAGGATTTCTTGAAGCTAGGAGTTTAAGACCAGCCTAGACAAGATAGCAAGACCCTGTTCGCTACACACACAAAAATTAAAACTTAGCCAGGAGTGGTGGGGTGTGCCTATAGTCCTAGCTACTTGGGGATTGGGAGGCTGAGCAGGGAGGATAGCTCCAACCGAGGAGTTTGAGGCTGCAGTGAGCTATGATCAAGCTGCTGTACTCCAGGCTGAGTAATGGAATAAGACCCATGTCAGAAGGAAGGGAGGGAGGGAGAGAAAGAAGGAGAAAAGGGAAAGATGGAGAAGTAGGAGGAACAGGCAAAAATTAACAAAAGGCAAGAGATAGACAAGATGAAAATGGAACTTCCAAAACCAAGGAAGAAAAGTTGCAATGAAAGATCATATCTAAGGGGTTCAAAAATTAAGGGCTGAAAGAATGTGTCTGATGGATTTGTGCATTAACCCACTATAACTTTGATAAAAACCACTTTTGATGGAAAAGAAGCAGTGCCCTGCATGGAGAGGTGAATGATGATTAAGAGGATAATAGCAACTGGTGAAGGTTTTATTTTAAAGAGGTATGATAAGGAAGGGAACACAGGTGATTGCACATGATTTCTGCTACTGCTCAATCAACCACCAAGTCCTGCACTTTTCATGCCAATATGAAGTCTGACAGTTAAGCTCACAAACTTGCCACCATGCACTTACATTGGCATCACTATACAAACAACTCAGTAAGGTTTCATAACCTTAGTATATCAGCATCTCACAGCTGTATTCATGTCAATGTGTGGCAGTGTCTGCTAAGTGGCATTCATTAGGGTTGTTGGGTGTTTTGTGTGCTGTTATGTTGAATTAGAACAACAAACAAATATTAAATTTCTTGTTAAACTTGGCAAGAGTAGAGTAGAAGTGAATTCAGGGACATGTTAGTCCAAGTTTATGATGAAAATGGCAGTATACAAATGGATAATACATTTTTCTGAGGGGAGAGATAGCATTACTAATGATAAGAGGTCAGGGCAGCCAGTAACCAGCAAACTAACCAAAACATTGCAACAGTCCATCAAATTGTGCTTCAAATTGTCAACTGTGAGAAGACAATCCAAGTAAATCTTGATAGAGAAGCAGTTAGGAAAATCTTAGCTGAAAATCTTGGCCAACAACTCAGGCTCTTGCATCATGACCATGCACCAGCTCACACAGCACTGTCTGTGAGGGAGTTTTTAGCCAACAAACAAATAACTGTATTGGAACACCCTCCTTACTCATCTGATCTGGTGTCCAGTGACTTTTTTCTTTACCCAAAGATAAAGAAAATATTGAAAGGAAGACATTTTGATTACATTCAGGGATGTGTGGGGTTTGGTAGAGAACATAAGCAAAGGGCACAAAACCACAATGATGGATGGGGCAAAATGTCTGGGTTTGTCTTGGGACTATTGAGGTAAGACTTTAAAGCCAGATTGAAGAGGGCCCTGAATTCATGCTATAGAGTATGGATTCTGGCAGGCACTATGAACTACTTGAGTAAACGAATCTTTCAGGCAGGCTAACAAAGACACTTGGCCTCTTAGAAAGATGGCAGCAGGGAGCCTATGACAAGGCCTCTGTCCTCATCTAAATTCTGATTCCTTTCTTACTCAAAATTCTCTTAAGGCCAAATTCATGACCTTCTAACACTCCCTGGCCAAAATCACATTCACACTGCTCTCATCTTGTGAACTTCAGCATTGCTTATTGTCCCACAGCATTCATAGTTGACTATTTCAACTCAATACTAATCATGGGTGAGAAGGGGTTAAGTTTTCTTTCAACTCAATTATTAAGAGTCTCAGCACCTCATAATAATTACTCAATACTTAGTAAATTAAAAATTGGCGTAAGCGCATAATGAGAAAACTAAACGTGTGAAAGAAAATCCTCTAAACATAAGCCATCTCAAAGTCCATGAAATAAATTATCCAAACCTTTATCCCCTAATTAAATTATCCAACTTCATTTTCTCTAAATGGTTGCACACTATACAATGGTGAGGTGGCAGAATGAAATCTAAATGTTAATATAAATAGTCTCACTTCATTTTCCATCAGCAGGTGGCTGACTTGTTTGTTGCCCTCTATAGACAAGGTGCCTTCTTGGAGTTTATTTCTTGGGTAGAGGTAGAGTAGGCAGAAATCCACTCTTCTCCTTTCACCTGGTATTTGGGGTATGGGACATACTTGACTGGATTCACCTGTTTATTCATACAACATGTAACAGTAATGAGACTCTCTGAATGCCAAGCAAGTTAACAGATGTTGGAAGGACAAATTCTTAGCAGTGCAATGACAGTGCTGCTGCAGCAGCTTTGGGCCACAAAGCAGGGAAACATTAGCTACAAGATTTATTTACATGTGATAGACCTTCAGGTTAAAAAAAAAAAAAAAAAAAAGTCAGAGCCTTGCACCAGGATAATTCTAAATGTAAGGGTAATCTTGTCCATCTGATCTGGGACCATGGCTGGAAGAACAAATAAACTCTGCCTAAACTTTGTCTAAATGACAAAGATAAGCCAGCTAGTTCATCTCCTCACCCTTGCTCTTTCGAGGCTCCTGTTCTGGGAATGGACACATGAACTCCAGGGACATCTGCTCAAGCTGCTTTTCCAAGGGCTGAATTCGATCTCTGACGCTGCTGCAAGGCCAAGATCTCTATAAAGTTCTTCAGAGTAGGATGCAAGAGACAGGCAATCACTTCAGGAAAGCGTGAGAGAAGAGGAAATATATAAGGGCAATGGTAGGTGAAGCTTTCCCGAGAAGAGTCCCAACCCAGAAGGCATTAGAAATGTCGTTTTTGTTGTGGAAAGGATGGGAGAAATCAACGGCTCCTGACGGTTAACCACAGGGCGAAGCCAGGAAAGCACAAAACTGAGGCCTCCCGGCCTCTGCGATGCTAACGCAGGTGCCTGGTCAACCCAACCTGGATCCTGGGCTGAGCCGGAGCCACCCAACTCGGCCCAAAGCCGGGGCGCCCCTCACTCACCTGGAGCTGTGCTCCAAAGCCTCCCCAGGGGAAAGCCGAGCCTTGGAGTCGGCGGTGTGCATTTCCGGAGCCCGTCTAGGCAGCTCGGAGGCCTTAATCTCGATCGTGGGTTCTCTGGGATCCGCTGGGAAGCCGGTCCAGAGGGTTGTGGGGTGGGGCTCCCTCTGCACGTATCCTTCCCAGAGAAGGGACTGGAGGAACACTGAACCGATTTCTTTACCTGCCCTTCATTACCCAGAGGGGGTCCCAGAATATAATCTGGTTGTTGCCTTGAAATTGCCACTGTCCCCGTGTGCTCCCCAGTTGTCCTGCCCACGACGCCTGCTCTTTGTCACCACCCTGTGTCACCACTTATCCCCACCGCCCTTGATGATCAAGGCCAGGCTGACCCTGCCGGGCCAGAACTTCCCGGGTCCAACCTGTCCTCCCCTCTGCCGCTCCCCCAGCGCCTCCCAGCTTTGCCTGGAGTACACAGAGGAGCAGGACACGCACTACCAAAAGCCTCAGGAAAAGGGCCAAGGTCCTCACAGCCTACCAAACCAGGAGTATGGGTCTGCAGAGGCACGTTCCATATGTGGAGGAAGAATATAAGAAAAGGTTAAAGGAGATGTGTTTGTGATAAACGTTCTCCTGTTAAACTTGGAAACTGCAGCTACCAGTTATGGAGCACTTAAACTGACATCATTATTCCTCACAACAATCCCACAAAGGTGGCTTTTTTTATTATATTATCCGCCAGCAGATGCAGAGTTAACATTTGAGCCTTAGCCTGCTCACCCAGAGCCGGAGCCAATGAAGACTGGAGATTTGGTAACATGAGCAAATAAGGAAAACACAAGACAGACGCTTGTAATCATACCCTAGTTGTAAATTTATAAACATGAATGAAATTTTTTATTGTTGGGGATTCATTGAAGGTACAAAGAAACAGGTTGCATTGATTGCATTTGTTAGGTAAAGTCCCTCAACGTGAATGAAATTCAAATATAAGAGTGAAGAGAATAAAGTGTTGCCAAAATAAATTTAAAATTCCAGTACTTTTTTTCTTGTTGATTTGTAAAGGGCACCATCTGTTTGAAATCATTCATAGTCTTAGGCTAAACATTGGCTCCTTCTCACACTCATATTTTGAAGGGAATTTAAGATCTGACACAGTATGAAAATGAAAGTTATCAAAAAGAGACAGATGTGAGTTTGCTGACTCCAGCAGGGATTGCTTTTGGGATGCAATTCCTACCACAGCCCAAGAGGCCTGATCTTTTCTCCAGTCATACATAAGTTCTCCAAATCCAGGGTTCTCACATGATGCTGATTCTGCACTGCTGTTTGCTCGCTAATACTTTTTGATTTTATACAGTCTCCTTTCTAACTGATCAGTCTTTGTATTAGTATTTGTATTCATCACATCTGGAGCACTTACTATATGACCAGTACCTTTTAATTATCTCATTTAACTTTCACAATGCATTATTGTATAGACAAAGAAACTAGGGAGGTTAAATATAATTCTCAGTCCAAAAATAGGTATGGTTAATTCCAGTCATTGCATGCTCTGACCTGTAGTTATCTTTATCAGATGGGCAGTTTAATTAATTTCAATAGGTTAACTGTAACCATTGGCTAGCACTATTTATCTATTGTAGTACCTGGAAATTGTACTAGTAAATTAATGGATGAGGGTACATTTTTAGCTGTGGGAATCCCACAGTACTTTGCACTCTAGATAGCTTTCTAAGGGCCTCCTTTGAACTTTGTTTTAAACCTCTCCAGTTGCCCACATAATATATTTCCTAGAGTGAGGCATTTCTCCAGACAGCTCCTTTATTCATTACCTTAAAAATGCCATAATCTTTCATCTGTAGGCCTTCTGACATGCCATCCCTTTTGCCTAAAATACTCTCCCTGCTCCTCTTCCAGTGTTCCCCAACTTTCCAGTCTACCTCTATCCACCCTTTTGCTCAAGCCAAAAACCTGGAAATCAAACTTGATTCTTCCCATAACCACTGTGCTCCACTGCTATAACATAAGTAGAGGTGATAATAAATCTTACATGAACAAAAATAAAATTCTAAATCCTCTGCTAACTGAATGGACCCCTCTCAAGCCACAGAGGCCCCAGAAACACCTTCAAGCTCAGTTCCCAGCTATGCAGGTTGAGCAAGATAAAGCACAATTACACGCACATGATTTCCCTTCATAAATATTCGTCACTCCTCCTAAAGCTTGTTAAATAGGTATATTTGACCACTCAGAATAAAATCTTGTTCCCTTTTGTCTCTTTGAAGTATGTGTCTGGCTTCTTTCTGGTTATGGCTCTGCTTCCCTAGCTGCTGGAATGGCCAACAAGCTGCTACCCTTTATGAGAAATAAAGCTTTTTCCAAAGTACATTTAAAAACGTTTTAATTTATTAAAAGGGGAAAAGTGAGGAGGGTTCAGTTTTCCTTAACTTTTTTTTCTTGAGACAGTCTCACTTTCTTGCCCCAGTAGGGTGCCATGAAGTCATAGCTCACAGCAACCTCAAACTCTTGGGCTCAAATGATCCTCTTGCCTCAGCCTCCCAAGTAGCTGGGACTACAGGTGTCCACCACAACACCCCATTATTTTTAGAGATGGGTGTCTCGCACTTGCTCACGCTGGTCTCCAATTTCTGAGCTCAAGCAATCCTTCTACCTGGCCTCCCAGAGTGTTAGGATTACAGGCATGAACCACTGAACTTGGACCTTTAATCCAAAGTACATTAATCCTTTTTTACTTAACATTAAGGACATGTGCCTATCAGCAAGTTCTAGTTAGCAGGAAAAAAATTAACAAATTTGGGGCACTGAATGGAAATAGAAATCTAATAATGGGAGGTTTGGGGGTTTTTTTGTTTTGTTTTTTGGAAGCAGGAGTCTCTTGACAGCAGGTATGAATTTGGAAGCTTTGACCTATGACCTGTCATTTTCAAAATTAATCTAAGCTGCTGAGTGTGGTGGCTCACACCTGTAATCTCACTCAGAAGTTAGGGAGGCTGAAGATCACATAAGGCCAGAAGCACAAGACCACCCTAGGTAACATGGCAAAACCCTGTCTTTACAAAAAAATAAGAAAAATTAGCTGGGCACAGTGACATATACCTGTAGCCCTAGCTACTTGAGAGGCTGAGGCAGGAAGATCACTTGAGCCCAGGAGTTCGAGGCTGCAATGAACTACGTTCCTGCCATTGCACTTCAGCCTAGGCAACAAAGACCCTGTATCATAAATAACTAAATATCTATCTCAAGAAGGGGGTTTGACTAGCCCCTACAAAATCTCAGGATATCCTCACCTAATATCCCAAATAGCTCTGGGAGCATTTGGGATCAGCTGGAAACTGATAATAATGACATCACTAGGGATATAAGGAATGAAGCACTGGCTATCAAAGAAAACTTCTCTGAGGTCCAAGATGTGTTTAATACCAATATTATAATGAAAAGCTTTGATGTCAAACAGACTTGACTTTGACACGTTAACTTGCTGTGAGATCCTATTAAGTTCTCTAACTCCTCAGTTCCTCTGTAAAATGGAGTTAACTCCCTTGCAGAATTGTGAGAATGAAGTTTTAGGAAGATCACTTGAGCATGTGATGGTACAAGCCATGTACCATCCAGGTAGGTGGAAAGATAAATAAATTAGGTGTCCCTCTACTATTAAGATTTCTTCTCTTCCCTACCCCTTTGAAACCAAAAAGACTAAGAACACCAACTCCTATTATATTGGATCAATTAAATAATCTGCTTAAAAAGGCAAGTTACTTACCCTCGAGGATTACTTTGGTTTCTCATTTTTAAAAATGGGGGGGAGGGGGTTGTTTGTTTTTGTCAAGACAAGAGTTCTACCCTATGCCCTGAGCAGAGTGCAATGGTGTCTTAGCTCACTGCAACCTCAAACTCAGGATGTGGGCACTCAGTGTCCAAAACTGCTGGGATTACAGGCACTCACCAGGACGCCCAGCTGGATTTTTCAAATTTTTTTGTGAGTTGGGGTCTCACTCTCACTCAGACAAGCCTCGAACTCCTGAGCTCAAGCAATCCTCCTGCCTCAACCTCCCACAGTGCTGGGATTACATGCGTGAGCAAAATGTGTTTTTGGTTTTTTTGTGACAGACTCACTTTATCGCCCTCGGAGGAGTGCCATGGCGTCACAGCTTACAGCAACCTCTAACTCCTGGGCTTAAGCAATTCTCTTGCCTCAGCCTCCTGCGTAGCTGGGACTATGGGCACCCCCCAGAACACCTGGCTATTTTTTGTTGCAGTTTGGCCAGGGCCGGGTTAGAACCTGCCACCCTAGGTATACGGGGCTGGCGCCCTACCTGCTGAATCACAGGCGCCGCCCTAAAAATGTGTTTCTTATTAAGAAAGCACATTCTTCCTCATTCTACTGAAACCTCAAACTATTAACTCTCATTTTATGTACCAATAATATCACAATCAATCCTTTAAATCCTAAACATTCAGCATTTGTTCCAGAGGTCTGTAGAAAAGCAAGCTTTATATCAATACAAAGGAGAATAATCCACACTTGCTGTGAAGCAAATTTCAGAGAACTGAATTGCAGCTAAGGCAACTCCAAGATTGTCAAATCCTTCTGGCTGACACCTTCAAATTTTGTTTGAAACAGATTCTCAGAATATCAAACACACCTTTATTCAAGTGGAAGTACAAAAGCACATTCCTACATCAAATGCATACATGTGATTTTTACATATTCTACTTTTTAAGGATTATGTAATCCTGTTTCACAGCACAGGTGGCTACTGGTCTGAGTATACATATTTGATAGGGGAAAAAAGCATGCATTTTTCATTGATTTTACATTTAGATCCCTACCTTGTGTTGATGGCATCTTATTCTTGCTGATAGCTAAGAAGTAAAATATAGTGGCAAAACTATCCTAGAGGTTAACCACAAGAGGCTTGGAGAGTGAGCAATAAATTTCCATATATTTGTTGAGAATCCCTAGTGAATATTATAACGTATGAACTATGAAAGCCTCAATTGCTGGACAACTCGAATTTTTAATAACATTCATCTTATTCACTAAATGTTATGAAACTTCAGAAGGAAAAATACAATAAAATGCTTTGACATGACCTAAAGAATCATGATCTCTTGCTAGGTATACATGAGCCACTACAAAAGTTTTGAGACAGACTGTGGTATGATCCATTACTTCACTTCCAAGAAACACAGTTGACAGTGTCCTGATTCACCTGTGCAAATTTTAACTTGCTCAGTTTATTGGTGTTGCTGGGCAGGCTTCATTTGTTTCTGTATGCGTGGATTTTACATTTCTTGATTTTTGTGCATCTCAAAACTTCATAACGATCCATGTATGACAGTCACCCTGAACTTTGGAGCCAAGATCTGTCATCACTTTTATGAAAAAAGCCATGTTCTTTTATATGTTGCGTAGACTCCATTAAAATACAAATATGTGATAATTATATACAAAGCTCCCATAATTCAACTACTACCCTGAATTGATTAGGGACCCTAGAGGTAGGGAGATCCAGATAAAACAGCAATCCTAATGGTTCAAATTTTACCAGGAAAAAACCTGCCACTCTTTTGAAATACTATCTCTAAAGATCCTATGTAAAAACAGCATTCTTTGTTGGAACACTAAATTTCCTAATGAAGCTCTCTGATTTTTTTCATATATAGTATGTTTGCCCTATCAAAAGCAGACCTGAGCACTTTTTTGGCCATAAATAGAGGTATATAAAGAATTTTGAACATAAGCATGCAGAATAGGCACTAAATGAATGTAGTTAGGCCACCAGGAGTCTTGGCTTCCCAATGTCCTTATTTCTCTTCTCAGGCTATGCATGCAGACAAGGCAGCTTGTCTTGTGTGTCACATGAAATGTTTAGCTGCCTGCCACAAACTCAGGGAAAACAGAAGCCTTCATACTTAAAAATGGACTGGATGTGGAAATCCAAATCCTTTAAAAAAGATGCTTTGCTTTCAGAAAGACACTTAGATCAGTAACACAGAGATGGCATACCTGCTGGTGAAAAGCTTAAAGCTAGGAAACCAACATTTGAAGGTGCTTAAGAAAATGGAAATATAACAGGAATCCAAGTGTTGTGGCTGTAAAGGAATACTGTATGTAGGGTCCTTTAAGAAGAGCCAGCCTAGGAGTCTGTTTTGGAGAGAACTTGGGCGAAGAACAGCAGAAAAAGCTAATTGAGCTACCTGAAGCTGATGTTTTAACAATGATGTATTAATGACATCTTACAAAAGTTGTGAATAAGAACAAATCTCAAGAAAAATTAAAATGTTTATAGGACATATTAAAATAAAAATCACTGATCCTATAAAATATACATACCTACTTAGAACTTATTAAAGAAAGGAATGCCATGAGATAACGACACTGCATTCACCAAGTCTAGATTCTTTTGCAATGAAGGTCGGGATTATACATATTAACAATTTCATATACAAATAATCAACAATTTTCTCTCCAATCTTTTGATGTTGGGTAAAGCCTGAAATACAGTGTCAAATTTTTCCATTTGCAATATCAAATTCTCATCCAGTATCAATATCCTGATTTTGACAAAGACCTAATGAACTCCTACAGAAAGATTTGCCACATTTAGTAGACACAAATGACTTCTCTTAGGGATAGATTCTTTGATGTTGAAAGAGCATTATGACTAAATTTCCTCACATACACATTTATTACATTTGTAAGCTTTCTGTATGATAAGAATTTGATACCAAACAAGGTAGCTTGACTGATGGCTTTTTCACATTCATTTCAGTAATGAAATTTTATTCCAGTATGAACTTTCCATTTGTGACTAAGGTATGAAAATACCATGAAGGATTTAACACATTCAATACATTCATGCATTTTCTCACTGGTATTGACTTGCAGGAATTAAGAGTTTAACAATAATATCTTTCCTGCATTTGTCACATTCAACAGGATTTCTGTCTGGATTTCTGTCTCTAATGCTGAGTAAGGGTTGAGCTATAAGTGAAGGCCTTACCATATTCAGTACCTACATGATCTCTCCCTGGTGTGAACTCTCAAATGCTGAATGAAGCCTGAACTTGACTAAATGTCTCCCCATGTTCATTACATTCATAAGGTTTCTCTTTGGTACGAATTCTTTCATGTTGAACCAGGTGTGCACTCTGACTGAAGTTCTTTTCCCATGCATCACAATCAAAGACTTTTTGCCTCGTGAGGACTTCCTGTTGCAGGATAAGATCTGAGCTGTGATCGAAACTTTCCTCATAATCATTACATTCATATGATTTATCTCTCCTGTGCATTTTGTGATGCTGAATAAGGCATGAGGTTTGACTGAAAGCTTTTCCACACTCATTATATTCATGTGGCTTCTCTCCTGTGTGAATCCTTTGATGCTGAATAAGATGTGAATTCAATCTGAAGTCTTTTCCACATTCACTACATGAATAGGGCTTTTCTCTGAATTGAAGTCCTTGATGTCTAATACAGGCCAACCCACATTCATCGTACTCATAGGATTTCACCTCTTGGTGGACCTTTTGATGATCAACTAAGGATGAAGTATGACAGAAGTCACTGCCACATACAGTACACTGACAGGGCATCTTTCTGTGAATTCTCTGATGTTGAGTAAGGTGCACACTACGACTGAAGACTCTTTCACAACTGCTACATTTATAAGATTTGGCTCTGGTATGAATTTTCTTATGCCGAATTATGCCTGAACTTGGACTACAGGACTTACCAGACACTTCACAGGATTTATCAGATACTTCACATTTATGGGGTTTTTCTCTAGCATGTATTCTTTTATGCCGGCTAAGACTTGAGCTCTGACTGAAAGATTTTTCACATTCTTTACATTTGTAGGGTTTCTCTCTAGTATGGATTCTCTGATGTCTAGTAAGGGCTGAGCTCTGGTGGAACATTTTCCCACATGCATCGCATTTATAGGCTTTCTCAGTGGTAGAAATGCTCTCCCATTTATTAAGGTGGGAGAGATCCATTAATCTTTCCTTGTACTCACTACTCTGAAAATTCTGTGTTAGATTTATGTGTTCATGTTTACCAACAGCTGCATTCTGCTTGAAGCTCATGTCGTATTTATCACTGTCATCAGTATTCTGTATTCTAAGAATTCTCTGATCTGTATCAATGGTAGAGTCCAGACTGAAGTTTTTTTCAGGTTCACTGCATTCATTGTTCTTCTCACTGGTGAAGGTTTCCTTACTGATTGTTATTTGCCTAAACTCTCTCTCCAGGAAGAGAAATTTCCTTAGAATTTCCTGAAGCCTTTCTAATCTGTCCTCAGATTTATACACTTCTCTAGTGTCAGGAACATGGGCAATATCCTGTTTGAGTCTTCCTACTCTCATTTTGTATGAATGTACTTCTTCCGAAATTTTCTGCTTAGGAATCAACAGCTTCTCTTCTTTGGTCTCTCCATCTGATACAATATATAAATAGAAAATGCAAATGTAATCTGTATCCTGTACATAAAAAAAAAAAAATTCAAAGAGAGCAGAAAATGAAACAATGTAGTATCTATGAAGATAAGCAAAGTTTATTTACTCTGGAAAACAGGCACAAAATCTCAGCAGCAGATGTATGGGCATGAATAGCAGTGAGATAGGATCCAAATGGGTTAGCATGTGGTAGCAACAGAGGACACGTTCAGCAGAGTAAATGCATCAAAGGAGATTACAGGGAAATAGTTTAAAAGAATTTTAGATAAGCAACTTGAAAAGGGACCTAGTACAACTTGTGCATAAGGGACTAAAGAAGTGGAAAAGGTCAACCTAAACTTAAGGGAAAAGGAAAGAGCTGTCCACTTTGAGTGCCAGAGCAGCTACAACTTGGCTCCACCACTGCACTTTGCTTCTGTACTAATTCCATCCGATTAATGCTGCCTTACTCACCTGAGCAGTTATCTCTTAAGACTTCTCTATCCTTAGTTTCCAGATCAAAGATCTGTAGATCTTGTTCCAGTTGGGAGATCCCATCAGGCTCGGAAATTGGAAATCCTGATCACAGAGAAGGAAATGGGATGTGGCAATTTATCCCCAAATGCTACACCAGCCACTTTTTATTGTAACTAATAGCTAAAAAAGAGAGACAGTAAGTTCTGAGAAGACATTAAGTAGGAGGGCCCGGAGAGTGAGGAGAACAAAGAGGCTCTACAAGAAGCTCAAATTTGTGCTCTAGAAGGGTGTGTTAACAGTTACGTTGATGACTTAGAAGCAGAAGCCAGTCATTTAAATGTCATTCTGACAAGGGAATTTGTGTACCTGTCTTCAAGAAGTTATCTTTACAACTCTCCATCTGTTGCCTAAAGATCAACCTGTGTATTAGACGGAATCACTGTAACAAGAGAATCAATGAAAACTGAATAAATATCCAAGGGATCAATCTCAAGAAACAATTCATTTCAGTGCAGATGAGGAAACAAAGAATAATATAACACATAGAATACACCCTTACCCATTAGGAACTATTCAACAAACGTTTAAGGAGTGCCTCCTATATCAAGGGAATAAAGATCCCAGGCAAAAAGTCCATACCTCAAGGACCTCACTCCCCAGAGACAGCAATACAACTAACTACAATAAGGTACAGTGAGGAGATTGCCATATAAATGCATCTTCACCTGAAATGGTCTTTCTATGGCTTATATAATGAACCGCTTGAATCTACTCTCTTTTTTTTTGTAGAGACAGAGTCTTACACTTTGTCACTTTCGGTAGAGTGCTGTACCATCACAGCTCACAGCAACCTCCAGCTCTTGGGCTTGGGTGATTCTTTTGCCTCAGCCTCCCAAGTAACTGGGACTACAGGCATCCACCACAACGCCTGGCTATTTTTTTGTTGCAGTTTAGCCGGGGCTGGGTTTGAACCCGCCACCCTCAGTATATGGATGGCGCCCTACTCACTGAGCCTCAAGTGCTGCCCGGATCTAACTCTCTTTTAAAGCTAAAGCAACAGGCAGTCTGCTTCTGAGGGGACAAAACTTAATACAATTAATTGTTATCAAAGGGAAATATTTACATATGTTTAGCCTAGAAAGCTTCTAGTAGCACACTTATAAAGTCTAATTCTAGCTCATCTCCAACGTCTCCATTTACTGAAGATCTATAATATTTATTATTTCTTTCCCTTATCCTGACATATCATCATATAATGGCACTTATATAGGTTTTTTTTAAGTGTTTTCAGATATTATTGTTCCTACTTACTTGATTTGCAAACTCTTTGATAGCAAGGACATGTATCGTTTATCTTGCATTCCTGTTGATTCCTTTACTTAATAGCTATTTATCAAGTGCCAATTTGTAATCAAGTGTCAATATATAAAGAACTACCCAATTTTATAAAAAGGACATTGGACTTGAAAATATGATGAACAGCTGCCCCCCTGGGATCCCATGTGAGGGCCTATGAGCAAGGAGATCAGAACAGATATAAGGACAGTATTTATTGTGTTTCTGAATTCCTACTGAGCATTGAGTTAGTTCTCTTTTTGGACAGTTACTAAAGTTCTCATGTCAAATACATCAGTATTGCAAGTTTAAAAAGTAAAGAGTGTGACACAAAGCAGCAATATTGTCTCAAAATTCTAACAAATAATTTGCAATAATTAACCTTGAGATATTTATTAAGGTATTTCTCAGTATTTGATAATTGAAACAAATTTTGGTTATTTACTACATATCTACATTTATAACACACACAACAAAAAAGGTTGTCTTCAAGTGAGAAGAGGGGTTTGATTTCAACTTGTGTTTAAGGTAATGTAGGAAGGTATAAGAGAAATGTGCAGGCAATTAGAGATACAAGAAAATAGTTTAAAAGAAATAACAGGTTCAAGAAATAGACTTAAAGTCACCTGTACCATCAGTACCATCAAAATATTAAGGTTACTAAGCACCTGGTAGGCAAACTACCATGCCAAGAGCTTTAAATTTTTTCACTCATTTTATACTCACTATAACTCTACAAGGTAAAAACTATTATTATACCCACTTTACAAATGGGAATACTAAGATTCAGAGACTCAGGAGTAACTTGCCCAAGGTTATAATAACTAGTGAGGCTACCAAACACAGCCTTATTTCAGAACCTGACATTTAAACAATCTACCAGTAAAAAACGATGACTGAATGAAATCCATCCTTTCATCCAAAATACTTACAGAAAGTGATAAAAAGAAGACCAACATACAATGGAGTAAAAGGTAAAAGCAATATAAATAACAGAGAAAAGGTGATTAGAATAACACAGAGAGAGCCAGGACCCTATGGATTTGGAGTCATAGAAGTTTTAACTACAGAAATCTAAAAGATCATTCTTTGTCAAAAAAATGCAAATCTTTTTTATAGCAAATATCCAAATCCTCAAGCAACTGCCCAAACAATATTCAATTTGAGGAAATTCTACTATAAAGAAATAATTTATAGATAAGTTTATGATTAAAAGAAAAAAAATCAAGAAACAATTTGTATGGTGAAGAAGAATTGGTTAGCCACTTATATAAGACTGAAAATGGACCTGCACCTCTCACCACTGACAACAATTAACTCTCACTGGATAGAAGACTTAAATTTAAGACGTGAAACAACAAAAATTCTAGAACAAAGTGTGGGAAAAACTCTTGACAAAATTGGCCTAGAATGGATTTTATGAGATCCTCTTGGCAACTGTAGCAACACCAAACATAAATAAATGAGACATGATAAAAAGCTTCTGCACAGCTAAGGATACCACAACTAAAGCAAAGAGACAGCCTTCAGAATGGGAGAAGATATTTGCATGCTATAAATTTGACAAAGGGCTGACAACTAGAATCCACAGAGAACTCAAATTAATCAACAAGGAAAGAGCAAACAAACCCATTTATAAGTGGGCAAGAGACTTAAAAAGAAACTTCTCTGAAGATGACAAACAAATGGCCAACACATGAAAAAGTGTTCATCATCCCTAATCATCAGAGAAATGCAAATCAAAATCACTCAGGCCAGGCAGGTGGCTCACTCCTATGATCCTACCACTCTGGGAGGCTGAGTGGGTAGATTGCGTGAGCTCAGGAGTTTAAGACCAGCCTGGGCAAGACTGAGACCTCATCTCTCAAAATAGCTGGGCACTGTGGTGGTCACCTATAGTTCCAGCTACTTGGGCAGCTGAGGCAAGAAGATCTCTTGTGCCCAAAAGTTTGAGGTTGCTGTGAGCTATGTTGCCACAGTACTCTACCGAGAACAACAAAATTAGACTGTGTCTCAAAAAGAAAAAAAAAAAACACCACTCTGAGATAGCACCTAACTCCAGTGAGATTAGCTGACATCATAAAATCCCAAATCTGCAGATACTGGCATAGATGGAGAGTAGGGAACACTTTTGCATTGCAAAAGTGCATTGCATTTTTTTTCATGCTTTATAGAATAACAATATTTATTTCATTAAAAATGTTTTTTAAATAACATTTTTCCTATGAAGTTAAGATACAAAGAACTTTTCATTTGTAACAACTTTTTTTTTTTTTTTTCTTTTCGAGACAGAGTCTTACTTTGTCCACCCTCAGTAGAGTTCCATAACGTCACAGCTCACAGCAACCTCCAACTCTTGGGCTTCAGCAATTCACTTGCCTCAGCCTCCCAAGTATCTGGGACTATAGGTACCCACCACAACACCCGGCTACTTTTTATTGCAGTTGCCACTGTGGTTTTAGCTGGCCAGGGCCAGGTTCGAAACCACCAACCTCAGTATATGGGGCAGGCACCTTACCCACTGAGCCATAGGTGCTGCCCCACAACAAACTTTAATACTTGGAATTCTCACTCAAAAGGAGGGAAAGAATTTGAGATAGACAAAAAGATAAAAGGAAAAGAATAAAAGTGAAAGAACTCCACGCTCTATATAAGCGGCTGCTTGACACAATAAAGTTGAGTTCCTGCTTAAAAAAAAATAAAAAGAAAAAGAAAAAGAAATAAATAAATAAATAAAAATAAATCTTAAAAAAAAAAAAAAGTGAAAGAACTGCTTAAGAGAGGGCAGAAAAGAATGAACAAAACAAATTCAACCAGCAAAGGGCCCACCAACCAATAATAGTAAAGAGATCTAGCAATAGGAAAATAGTTACAAGTTGTTGCCTCGTGACAATTCAGAACTCATTTAGGTCTTGTAGAGCTAAGCATTTCCTGCATTTGCTGGTGGGATTGCAAACTAACATAACCTCTATGGAAAGAAGTATGAAAAATTCTCAAAAAAACTAAAAGTGGACCTTCCATTTGATATTGCAATCTGATCACTAAGTATCTACCCAGAAGAAAAAAAAAAAATCATTTTACCACAGGGACATTTGCACTAGAATATTTATTATAGCTCAATTCACAATTGCCAAGATGCGGAATCAACTCAAGTGTCCATCAACCCATGAACAGATTAACAAACTATGGTATATGTATACCAGGGAGTATGATTCAACCATAAGACAAGATGGAGATTTTACATTTTTTGTGTTTACCTGGACGGAGCTGAAACATTCTTCTTAGTAAAGTATCACCAGATTGGAAAAGTCTCCAATGTACTCAATACTAATGTGAAACCAATATATAAACAACTACAAGCCCACACACAAAAAAAATCACAAGTATAGTCTAGCTAGGGGGAGGGTAATTGGAAGGATCTCACCAAATGTGAACAATGTGACAATTTGTTCAGTGAGCCTCCTGGGTGAAGGGCTCAACTACAACTTGAACTTTACCATAGAAATGAAAACAAGGTAACCTAAACATTTGAACCCTCATATCAATCTGAAATTTAAAAAAATAATAATAATTTGTACACACACCTGAAATTTTTATTTATATGTTAAAATGTGGTCTATAGTTCACATCACTTGCTGTTCTTTCCAAAATACTTTTTTTTTTTTTGAGACAGAGTCTCACTACATCGCCCCATGTAGAGTACCGTGGCATCACAGCTCACAGCAACCTCAAACTCTTGGGCCTAAGAGATTCTCTTGCCTCAGCCTCCCAAGTAGCTGGGACTACAGGCACCCACCACAACGCCCAGCTATTTTGTTGTTGCAGTTGTCATTGTTTAATAGGCCCAGGCTGGGCTTGAACCCCCCAGCCTCAGTGCATGTGGCTGGCGCCGTAACCACTGTGCTATGGGCACTGAGCCATCTTTCCAAAATATTAACATAACTATCATGAGCCAGGTACTTATATACATCATGTAATTTAATCCTCACATATCCCAGAAGGGTAGACATTATTTTTCACGTGCTATAGCTGAATAAAGTATCTGATTAAATAATTTGCTCAGCATATTATAGCCAATAAGTGGAACCCAACTCTGATTCCAGTTTATATCCTTTCCAGTCTACCATATTGCCTGTCACAGAAAGCATTAATAGATTTTCTTGCCATTGACCTGCCTGCCTTTTTCCTAAATTTAACTCAAAACGCTATGCTTTCAAAATATGTACTTGGCTTTATATTTTTCCTATTTAAAATTAATTTTTTTTTCTTTTTTTTGAGACAGAGTCTATGTCTTCCTCGGTAGAGTGCCATGGCATCACAGCTCACAGCAACCTCCAACTCTTCGACTTAAGCGATTCTCTTGCCTCAGCCTCCCAAGTGGGACTACAGGCGCCTGCCACAACACCCTGCTATTTTTTTGTTGCAGTTGTTAAGCTGGCCCAGGCCAGGTTCGAACCCACCACCCTCTGTGTATGTGGCTGGCACTGTAACTACTGTGCTACAGGGGCCAAGCCTTAAAATTAATTAAAACCTCTTGATTTTATTTAAATCTTGAGAGTTTTCTAATGAGAATTACTTTAATCTGGTCTTTAAAAATAACATTTACAATTACCTTATTGTTTAGTTTGCTTCTTTTAGCAGAGTGTGGTAAGATTTTAGCTATCTGGCAGGTCGTTTTTCTTCCTTGTCGTTAATAAATACACAAATAAAATCTCTCCTTGCCATTATCATTCTTTTGTAAATATCTGCGATTCTGGAATGTGTTCCTAGGCAGGTTTATTTATTTATTTATAATAAATAGGTGGATGGATTGCTTGAGCTCAGGAGTTCAAGATGAACCTGAGCAAAAGTGAGGCTCCATCTCCATTAAAAATAGAAAAACTAAGCCAAGAGGATCGCGTGAGCCCAGGAGTTGAAGGTTGCTGTGAGCTATGACACCACAACACTCTACCCAGGGTGACAGCTTGAGACTCTTGTCTCAAAAAAAAATGATAATAATAATTTTCTTATAATCAGAGTACAGACAAGTCATTAAAAATATAAAAAACTCCACACATGGGTAGACTAATTGTCCTAAAGGCACAAAACAGTGAAAAAGAACATGGGCTTTACACATATCTGGGCCCCAAGCCTATCACTGACTGTGCAAAGATCACTTAACTGCCTTGAGCCTCAGTTTCCTCAGATATAAAATAGGAAAAATATTGTTTGCTCACAAGGTTATTCTAATAATTAAATGCAAGACAGATAGCCAGTACCTAGTAAATAGCTGTGATCCAGTGGAAAATATTCTGTACAAAATTACCATCATCCTCTATTACATCAAGTTCAAAAAGAGGCATGTGCCAAACATTCCCACCCTATCAACTCACTTAAAATGAACTAGTATTTGACAAACATGTTTCTAATGCCATCATCTGACAGGGTACCTGCCACATTGACTCATGTGAAATGCAACCCAGCTCCCTTTCTGAGTCTCTAGCACTAAGTCACAGCCAATTTCTCTCTGAGTATGCCCTCAAGTGAGTTATTCATTCACTGTCAACAGAATATACTTCTTTTTCCATTTGGTAATGAAAATTATTATCTACTTTTTTACCCAACTGTTTATACTGTGTATACTATGTAGTGGAAACACTTAAACAAAGGACTAAAGTTCTGATGTCTATGAAAAACATAATGCAGAGTTACTGCCATAGAAAAAGAAGTGAACTGGGAAAGTGGGATTGCTAAATCGGGGGCTGAATTATAAAGTCTTATTTTACAATCCCAAACAGTAAGTTAATAAATGTATAAACTTAAATTTCAGGTGGAGTTTGCTAAACCTATGAATAAGAAAGTTATTTCCCAAAGACTGTAAAAATAATTACTAAGGAGATGCTGCAGACTTGGTCACAAAAGCAAGTTGAGTAGGAGAGTTTCTTACGTGCCATGTGTATGCCTGGTATGAGTGAGCATGCATGCATGTCATATGTGTGTGCAGAAATGACGGGAGAAGACGGGATGAAGTTCAGTCTATAGCATGCTGTGCTATCAGACTGCATTAAATTACTACAAAGTTTTATTCCAAAAAGTAGACAGATTAACTGTTGGAAATTCTGTTATTATTAGGGAAAATTAACAATAGTTTACAAATACATCACTTTACAGTTTACAAAGTTATTAAATGGACAATCCTTTTGATATCCTGAAATAAAGAAATGTAACTTTTCTGCCCTCCCTT
>CAUYPK010031905.1:0-98945 GCA_963574355.1 Loris lydekkerianus | reverse complement strand
TTTTTTTATTGTTGAGGATTCATTGAGGGTACAGTAAGCCAGGTTATACTGATTGCATTTTTTTAAGGTAAAGTTCCTCTTGCAATCGTGTCTTGCCCCCAGAAGGTGCGGCACAAACCAAGAACCCCCCCTCCCCCTCCGTCCCTCTCTCTGCTCTTTTTTTCCCCACCCCTCCCCTCCTTCTTTCTCTCACTGCTCGCCCCTTCCCCACCCCCACCGTGACCTTAATTTTCATTAATTGTCCTCATATCAAAACTGAGTACATAGGATTCATGCTTCTCCATTTTTGTGATGCTTTACTAAAAATAATGTCTTTCACTTCCATCCAGGATAACACAAAGGTTGTAAACTCTCCATTTTTTAAATATCTGAATAGTATTCCATGGTATACATATACCACAGCTTGTTAATCCATTCCTGGGTTGGTGGGCATTTAGCCTGTTTCCACATTTTGGCGATTGTAAATTGAGCTGCAATAAACAGTCTAGTACAAGTGTCCTTATGATAAAAGGAATTTTTCCCTTCTTGGTAGATGCTCAGTAATGGGATTGCAGGATCAAATGGGAGGTCTAGCTTGAGTGCTTTGAGGTTTCTCCATACTTCCTTCCAAAAAAGTTGTACTAGTTTGCAGTCCCATCAGCAGTGTAAAAGTGTTCCCTTCTCTTCACATCCACACCGGCATCTGCAGTTTTGAGATTTTGTGATGTGGGCCATTCTCGCTGGGGTTAGATGGTATCTCAGGGTGGTTTTCATTTGCATTTCTCTAATAGGTAGGGATGATAAACATTTTTTCATATGTTTATTAGTCATTCATCTGTCTTATTTAGCGAAGAGACTATTCATGTCTCTTGCCCATTGATATATAGGATTGTTGGCTTTTTTCATGTGGATTAATTTGAGCTCTCTATAAATTCTAGTTATCAAGCTTTTGTCTGATTCAAAATATGCAAATATCCTTTCCCATTGTGTAGGTTGTCTATTTGCTTTGGTTGTTGTCTCCTTAGCTGTACAGAAGCTTTTCAGTTTAATAAAGTCTTTACTCTTTTTTTAAATCAACATAATTTAAGTCTGCCACCAGGGAAGTTTATAGGTTCAAATGTGCAGTGAGATATACAAGGTTGAAAGATGCTGCTCTAGATGGACCCAGGAAGAACGAGTGGTGTGCATTGAGTTGAAAAGTGTCTGGGCAGTTTGGCAAAGTCTGTGTGACAACATTCTGGATGAAAACTTGACCTGAAACCCTCATGAAAATGTCATCAACCCCCCTTTCCTGGGTCCCTTCCAAACACCATGTTAATAAAGTGTAGTTGATTTTTTGGTTATTCTGTGTGTGTTCAGTCATTTGTCCATCTATTGGTCCATCCCCGCCTTCCTATATCAATAGCTGAAAGCTGAGCTGCTCCCACTGGCTCCTCAGCATGCAGGGTGCCCTTCCAGTCTCCTGGCCACAGGGAGAGTGCTGAAGCTTGGTTCTGGCCCCAGCCTCTGCTCTGCAGGTGTGTTATTTCTCCTGAAGCAAGGCTCTCTCTGGCTTGCTTTCTGCCTCCCATCAGGTTTCTTGGCTGTGTACTAGAAACCCTGGGGGTCTGTGGGGACTGCTGTTTTAGGTCCTGCAGCCCCCACCCCCTGGCAGGTGCAGCCCGGGCTGTCCTCTCCTCCCTCCCTTTTCCTTCTCCCAGGCAGCTCTCCAGGAAGCAGCCTCCCCCTTCACAGGGCTCTACAGTAGAGCAGGGGTGGGTAAGTGGTGAAGAAATGTCTGTCTGTCTTCCTCCGCCCTAGCAGTCACCTGGGAAGGGGGGGTTCCTTCCCTACCTTAGCTACCCCCTGTCACATCTGCCTGTTCCTTCATAACAACTGTCATGATCTGGCATCATCTCCCACATTTGTGAATTACTTGGTTTATTTGTCTTCCCGCTAGAATGCAAGTCCATGGCAACTGTCTCCCCAGTGCTGAGTATAGCACTTGGCACACAGCACTGCTCAGAAATAACTGTCAAATGGAAGACTCACTGAAGGAAAAGCAGAGAGCATTGCCCCAGGCGGGAGTGTAACTGCCTAGTCTCTGTGGCTAAAGTCTGAGTTTTTGAGGCAGAGTTGGCTAGAGTGCCCTGATTGGGAGTGCGGGGGAGGCACGGAGGCTCAGTAGACACTACCCTCTTTCAAAGGGAAGGACGGATTTGGAGCTACCCTCTTTGGACTAACTGTTCTCACTCCCCAATCCTCCACTGCACTCCCACCTGGCTGGGTGGACGATGGAGCAGCGGGGAGGTACCCAGGTTCAAAGTAGGACTCCTTCCAAGTCTCAACTTCTGTATGACTCAAAAGGGGACCATACTCACCTCAGTCCTGTACACTATGCTTTCAGAGTTGCCTCTGTAAATGGCAGGAGGGTTTGAAGACCGCTCAGACGTTTGGGCAGCTGAAAGGACATGTGGACACCTGCAGAGGAGATGAAAGAATCAAGATACGAAGCTCAGAAGCTTAAAAATCTTGCGTGGAAACCCTCTTGTCCTGGGACCCTTGTGCACACATCTCACGCTCTAAAGTAACCAAATAATAGCAACCGTGTATTGGACAACTGCTACATTACATTTGCGCTCCTGCTCATGGAACATTTTGCAATCCTCACCATAGCCTTAGGGTGGTACTATTATTCTCGTTATACTATGATTAAACAATCAATCGAAGCACAGAGAAGGGAAATAATTGCTCAGGGTCACACAGCAAAGCAGAGAAAGTGGGATTCGAACTTAGGTGATCTGACGTGGGAGCTCACGCTTTTAACCACTGCGCGTCCTCAGAGATCCCTGGAGACAAACCCGGTTACGGACCAGGGGATTGAAAGGTCTCTAACCCCTCCAGGCCTGCGGGTTGAAAGGTCTCTAACCCCTCCTGGCCGGCAGGGCACACAGAAAAGCGCCCACTTCTCCAGTGCTGCTGGGCTGGCAGGAAAGCGGCGGGTCCTCGGGGGTCCTCGCGGCGCTTGCCAGCCCTCGCATCCCGCGGGACCCGCGGTGCTCTCCGTGGGGGCGCTCGCCATTCGCACCCCACTTGCTCCAGCCCCTACCCGATCTCCCCGGAGTCGGCGCACCGTCCCGCGCCCCCGGGTCCGATGGGAGGGAAGCGCTGCGCCCCCCGAGTGTTCTCCGGGAGCCCCGCGGCGGCGGCGAGTGCGCGCCCGCTCCTCTACTGAGGAGGCCAGGGTTGTCCAGGCGCTTGGAGACCGCAGGAGCCCAGCGAGGCCTGTCCCTCACTCCTCGCCCACCTCGCCCTGGGCCCTGCATCCTGGTTTAGGTGCTTAGCAGTTTTTGGACTCTTGCTAGCAAACGTTCGGGAATTTAGCACTGGGAGAAAGGCCTTAGCACCCGCCGCCTCCCCGGCTCCGCCGTATTGTGTGGAACGAGGTGGGGAGGACCGAGTCATCAAGGAATCCGGCGCTCGGGGCATGTCTTCATTTATCTGGGAATAACGCAGATTCCCAAGGTGCCAGATTAACGAGGCGTTCTGGTGAGTTCCAGCGGCTCACACGCCGTTCGGTCTCCAGTATCTAAGCAGAGCAAATCGGAAGCCACCGAACTATGAAAAGAAAAGGGCCAAGCCCGGCGCGCCGCCCGCCGGAGGCGCACACCTTCCCCCACCGTGTTCGCTCCTGGGCTTCACACCCCTGATCTCGGGGCACTGGACGCCCCGCTCTCTTCCTCACCGGCCGGGCGAGGCAAAGAGCGCCGGGAAGGGGACAGGAACTCCGAGGCGCCGCGGAAAGCTGGCTAGAAAGCGCGTTAAGACCAAGTCCTCACTCTGCCCGGCGGCCAGGCGACCACCTTAACTCTTGCTGACCAGGGCGGACGGCCCTTGAACCGGAAGTCCTCCTCTGGGGTCTGAAGCTGTCCACCCTTTGCATATCGATTACAGAGGAGAGGAATACAGATAATTTAAATCCACGTATAATTCGCAAACGTCGTTAGCTGCATCCCCAGCCGTGTGTTCGGACGGAAGCCCCTGGGCTTTCTTGTTGCCTCTTTTCTTCTGGAAGCTGGTTCTCTAAGATTTCAAAAAGTGGCTTCAAAAAATTGGGGAGTGGAAGACTCAGGCCAAACCTCGTGGGCAGCAGTGAGGTCTCCCTTTCTCTAGGTGCTTTGCAGGAGGGGTCAACCTGCCTTTATTCAGCCTTAGTTCCAGGGAAGCAGGTAGGAACTTCCTACCCATTTCTCAGCCGGGGAGGTGGAGGCTTCAGGAATGGAGGGAAAAGAGTGTCCACAGCCAGAGGGATCTGAAGACCTCATACTGTGTATTCGCATGTGCCTATGGTGGGGAGTCATCAAATATTTCAATAGTCTGTAAGGAGTCCCTGACCTCCCAGAAGGTGAAGCTCCACTAGTTTGGGTAGAGCTGACCCTGGGGGACAAAGCAGCCCTCTCCCCAGAGTCCTCCCTGTTCCCTCAGATGGGAACTCATCCTCTAGCCCCTCCTCTCCTTCACTCAGTAACCAAAGCCTCCATGGCCAGCCTGCACTGCCCATTTGACAGCCTAGGGGGTCTCTCCCAAGCTGCATGGCAATTCTGCCTGGTAAGGAGTTGTCTTTGCATCTCACCACCCAGAAAACCAGCTGGGAAGGCTGAAGGGACAGGCTTCCCCGGGTACAAGAGAGGGATGGCTTCCTGACTGTCCTCAGCTAAGCATTCTTGAAGTCCGTCTGAGTCCACCCTCTTTCCTCTCCTTCCCCCACTCCTCCTATACTACAATCCCCAGCACCCACTGTGCAACTGTAGCACTCACTCTCAGGAGGGAACAGGACCCTTAATTCCCCTTTCTCCTCCCCCAACCATCACTGTGGGGCTCCAAGAGTCCTTCTCCTCCAAGGTACCATTGTCTGTCCTCTGGGCAGCCCGTGGCAGCTGCCGTTGACTCCAATTTCAGCTTTCCTTCTGCCCTCAGTATGGTCCTCATGGATGGTGGCAGGGGGCTGCTCGATGGGACAGAGCTGGGCTGAGCACTCTTTTCTGTGACAGTGGAAGGCCTCTGGGACTGGTCAAGGTGGGAAGAAAGGAGCAGCTAAATGCCCTGAACAGCAACTCCATTAGTGAAGAGCATCAGATTCAGGCTGGAATCCCAATTGTGCTACTTACTAGCTGTGTTACTCGGCTGAGTGACTGCCTTTCTGAGCCTCCATGTCCCCTTCTGTCAACTGGAGATAACAGTGCAGTTCTTACTTCATGGAATAGCCACAAGGATTAAATGAGATCATGCTCACTTCACATATTTTCTAATAACAGCAACAGTCATCTCCTTTACATACTGGGAACTCTGCTATACTGGATGCTATAGCCCAACCTTGAAGCCCCTGAAGTGGTCATTTGGGGACCCTGCCCTCTGTAGCCGGGAAAATGGATTGTATGCACCCTTCTCTTCTGCCCACAGCTCAGGCCTGGGTCCGGGTCCTTTCAAAGCACCAGAAGTGAAAAGGCCAAAGGAATTTGTAGCTCCCAAGATCTTGTCCTTCCTGTCAGTTGGCACAGAGGGAGGTGGAGGGGGAGAAGGTCCTAGGGAAGGAGGGTCACTGCTGTCCCCTGCTCCAGCTCCACAACTTGCACTTTAAGTACCACTTTTCACTGTTGATTCCCTCTGTAATGTTTTGTATCCAGGGACACACAAGCCCAGAGAGGCAGAGCCCCTTGCCTGAAGTTACCTTACCAGCAAGAGATCAGGTAGACCTCTGGCTCCCAGGCAGCCACTGTGCCCTGGGGCCTCACAGACAGGGGTAGGCATCTGGCCTTGGCACCCCCTGCCTGCAACCTCTCTCCTAGCCTGCCCTTGTCGCCTGCCTCCTGAGGAGGGGGGAGTCTGGGCCCTAGCACCTGTTGTAGGAGGCAGCCCGAGCACACATTCTGATCACATAATCCCAAGGCTTGTGACTGGCAGGGAGGAGAACTGGAAGGAGGGGGAGGGCAGAGACCAGAGGAATGCCCAGGAGAAGTACTTGGGTAGCCTTAGCCACTGAAGAAGAGGGACTACCACAAACAGCAATCAGTACCTGGCACATAGTAGGTGCTTAGTAAACAGCACCAGTCATATATTTCTATTGCCTTCTATTCTCCTTACCTGTCCCCTAGCCTCTCCAACTCCAGGGGCTGATCTCCACCTTCTGTCCCATCCCGCCTGAGCCTGTAGTCCTTGAGCCTGAAGTCCTTCTTTCTATGGGAACTGTGGGTGCACAGCTGTCCTCTCCAGGCTCCACCCTCCCTGTTCCCTCCTCCTCCCATGACTGCTCCTTCCAGACCTGAGGTCCAGGGGCCCTGATTGCCCATCTAAGGGCAGAAGCTTCAGCACAGCATCATGGTTCCCACACTTCTAGCCCTTGGGGGAACCTATGGGGTGCTCCCGGTGTCCTGGACCAGAACAAACCGACTTGCGAACAAAAAAGGAACTGATGGTATGAAAAGAACTGCCAAACATTCATAGCCTCACATCTCACTCGGCCCACTTCCCAGGGAAATCATGGGGCCTGAAGAGCCCAGGTGCACAGGCCTCTGGGAGGTGGCGTCTTCCCTGTTTCCTGGGTGCTAGTTGGGAGCCCCAGCATAGCACCCCAGCCACATTTTGCAATGCACTCTCCCTTGGTCTTCACTCAGGGACTTGCAGCCTGAGAGGGGCAGGGCCAGGCAGTGAGGAGGAGCCGCCTGCCCAGGAAAATGCAATCCTTCCGGGTTGGTGGAACACTTGTGTCCTGGCTGCATCTGTATAGTGACACGCTGCAAGACCTGGGACACCGAACTTCCTTTCTCTCAACCTGTTTTCTGTGGTTGCTCTGCCATGCTCCATCAGGAGTGCAAAAACTCCCGGCTGCTTTCTGTAAATTGCGTTCGTTCCCAGATCCCAATCAGTTTTTTCCAATGGATAGTTGACAACCACACAGGCTGTACAACCAGGCAAAGCTGGTTGCATACCTGTGGACTCTTGCTGTGAGATCTTGGGCAAGTCACTTCTCTCGTGCTTAAATTTCTTCACGTGGGCAAATGGAGGTGATTATTTCCATCTCCCAGGGAAGCTGTTAGGATTAATGATCAAATGGGTAGGGGCTCCCAGAACCTCGGGTTCTTATTCCTGTCTGTGATATTTGGAGGTTTTGCTTGTGGTGTTTAGAGGGAAAAGCAATTCTTGAGGCTATGCTGACATCCTTTTCGGTCAAGCTCATATTTCCCTAGTTCCTCCTCCCAACCTGTCCCTGGGGCCACATGACCTGCTCTTTGATGTCCTCTCTGCTCCCCACTGAGTCCCTTCAGGGTTTATCTCCTTTAAAACAATTCACTAGCTTCACCCTTTCCTTTGCCAAGCTAACTGGCAGGTTTCAATCTCTTCTTTCCGGGATGGCTAGCTTTTCAGATTTTTGCACCTAGAAAAGCAATAGTTGTATGTTCCCCTCACTCCTCTTCCTTTGAGGTGAAATTCACATCACTCCATCTGAAAGCGAGCAATCAGTGGTGGTTAGCATATTTGCAGAAAGGGTGCAACCACCACCTCTGTCTTGAGAGGTTCAAAAACAGTTGCATCACCCTCAAAAGACCTATTTTCCTTTTTAAGTGCTGCTCACCCTCAGAGCTGGGTTGCTGTACAGACAGACGAGATAGACACCAGGGCTCTGCTCCATCCACATGCCTTTAGAAAGAGCAGTTTCTCAGGTAACTCGCAAAGTGGATCTTAGAGGACTTGGGAGCTAAGGACTCAAGCAAAACCCACAGAGTCAGTGGGAGAGAGACAGCGGGGAGGGGTGGAAAGCAACTGTGGAATGGAGACCTCCAACACCAGGCTCAGGCTGAGGGTCTTTGGTGACCTTGCTCTCCAAATTATAGGCACAGTTCCCATCCTACAAATACCATATGAAACATTTCATGCAAATATTTTACACCAGATGCAGATAGAAGCTCTCTTAGTTTCCTTGGAACTTCCTTAACCAATTACTACAATCTTGGTGGCTGACCAGGACCAGAATTTATTCACTCACAGAACTGGAGGTAAGAAGTCTAGAATCAGAGTGTCAACAGGGCTGCACTCCTTCCAAAGTCTCCCAGAGAGAATCTTGCCTTGCCTTGTCTGGCATTTGATGGCGCCAAACCTTCTGCCTCTTCTGGCTTATATAAATATACTCGTCACTGGATTTGAGACCACCTGGATAATCTTGCATCATCTCCTCTCAAGACCTTTATATTTAATTAAGTTTTCCCCAATAACTTCACATTTGAAGGTACTGGGGAGTTAGCACTTGTAAATATCTTTGGGGGGGGGTGCCATTTGACTCACTACAGGTGTGAGCTCCTAATTTCCCATGCAACCTAAAGGGCTCTCACACACCAGCCCAATCCCTAGTCTCCTAAGTCTCTGTTTTAATGTCACTAAGGAATGGTTTGATATTTGAAGGGTGGAGAGAAAAACAACCACCTCTGTATGTAAATTCAAATTTCCATAGATTTTCTTTGTGGTTAAGAGGGACCCACCCTTCTGCCCCATTGATATTAACCACCATCTTGAGGGAAAGACATTCCAGAACAGAAGGCTAGAGACAGAAGGAAGCCCTTGAAAAATGCAGCATCAGCCAGAATCTAAATTTGTGAAAATGGACCAACAGGAAACTTCACCCCACTTCAGACAAACTTCATAAGGGCTCTGTGGGGGCTCTACCACTCAGAGAGGCTTTTTAAGAAAATTGCAACTTTCAGCCAGACCCTGAGGGTATCGGGAAGTAGCAAAGATCTAGTCACACCCTTTCCTGGCTTCTTCTGTGGCAGTGAGACCAGAGCAAGTTTTTTTTCTCTTTTCCCGGGGAAGAGGAGCTGGTGTGGAGGAGAGGGATTGGGGCTGGGAAGAGGCTACTCCCAGAGCCAAGGAACAGGACGGCTCCAAAGACAGAAGTGACAGCTTCCTCAGCTGAGTCCCTGGGTCACCACCTGTGTCCTTCCTACAGATCGGATTTATAGAGTGTAACATTTTAATAAAAAACACACACACCTTCCCATTTTGGTGCATTAAGAGATTTTTAACAAAACACTGTAATGTTGCTATAAATTTTTCTCCCAGCACCCTCACAAGTAATAACTCAGCTCTGGCATTTTGCATTTAATGTTTATTTTGATGGCTACCTTCCAGCTGGAGTGGGGGCTTGGGTAAGGAGGGGTAGGGAAAGAGAAGGCAAAAATGACTCCTCTTTCCTAACCATTAACTGTGTGTTTTTAATAAAGTCCCCACAAATTGGGGAGCCAACACTTGGAGAGGAAGGAGGGAAATCATGACACCTTATCAGGAAGGGGTAGTGGCCTCAGCTGTAGGATGTGGCTGGAGTGAGGCTCTGGCTGGGCCCTGTCAGTATGGGTCCCCACAGACTTTCTGGAATTTCTCCTTCGCCCAGGCTATGTGTTCCACCTGCAATAGCCTTCTCCCGCTGTATAGTTCAAGTCTCATCTTCTGGAAGTGTCTTTATCCCTTTTTTCCTGGAGTGCCTCCTGTAGAACAGCATTCATTCTATCCACTCATCACCTGCACGACAGTCTTTGGCTGGAACAGGTGCAGGCAAGGAATGTTGGATGAACAAATAGAACTGGCTGAAGAATTCTCTTCTGCTATATCAGAGTTACTGCCATGAAGGCAGTTGTTTTGGGAATGATTAATTATTTTTTTCTTTGCAAAAGGATCTGAATAGTTTACAATCAGATGGAAACCAGTTCACAGCCCTCTTTTCACTTGCAGGAGCCATATTCCAGTTTTCTTACACCCAGGGCACAGGCCAGAAGAGAGGTCATTTAGGTCATCTAGTTGATTCCTTTGCCTCCAGGTAGAAAGGAAAGGTGGGATGCTGCTGCACACTGTCAAAGGTGAGGACTGCTTTCTGGAAAGTTGAGGGTGGAAGACTGAATGGCTAATGGCGTGTAAAGGCTCAGTGTCCACTTCCCCTAGCTATGGGGCGTCCTCCGTACCCTCCTGTTTAGGGACTCACGGTCCCTTCTGCTTGACTTTTTTGGAGGGCCACTGCTCAAAGCCTCAGTTCTGGGAGTTGATGCCCTCTTTCCAAGGCTTGTTCAAATAATAAGTGGACATAATGAATGGAAAAAATGCTTGTAAGCTGCAAAATGTCTTAGACATGGAGGGCAGCACTTAACACCATGACTGTGAGTCACATGACTGTGAATGGGTCAGACATTGGAATCAGAATGATTTGGGCTCTGCTACTCATTGGCATGGAACCTTAGTTTTCTCATCTGTGCACTGGGAATAACTTTAGTAATTGGGATGGGGGGTAATTGAGAAAGTTCATGGGAAGTTCTTGGCATAGGTAAGTGCTCCACTCTCACTGCCCAGGATGTGGGGGAGCCTGCTTGCCCCCACTCCCGCATCCCCAGGTAAGGGGTCTCCTACCTCTCCCCACCTCCACCCCATTCCTGAGAAGGGAGGAATAACTTCTTTCAAGATACTTTCTATGAAGGAAAACAGTTCTATCAAGCGTTTGAATTTTGCCACTGCCACTTATTAGCTGTGAAACCTCAGGGAAGGTACTCAGCCTCTCTGGGCCTCTGTTTTCTTATGTGATAAACAAAGATGATAATACCAGTCTGACGCATTGTAGTGAGGACCAAGGGAGATGATGGGAAAGCCTGGTACATAGTAGGTACCTAAGAATGTGCAACCTCGCTTCCCCTTTTCTCAAACATCTGACAAGAAGATACTATATCTGATGCTCTAGTGTTTCTTTTAGGACCTACATACAGATGGTGCCTAATAGCTGCTCTGAATGGATGGACTGGTGAGAAGGTACATTGTCTGTACTGGGGAGCTCTCAGTCAGACCACTCAGCTTGGTGAGGACAATATGCATTTTTCCCTTTTACAAGCTCTCAGCTCAGCCCATGGCATTTTAAAGCCGAGATAAATAGTTCCAGGGCAAAGCTGGGCTGATCTTGGCTCTTTCTAAAGTGTTTCAGAGCCTTTTAGGCAGGATCGCAGCCCCCTCCCTGCAACCCCACTAGCTTTAATGGGTGCTGAGCACTTTACACCCCGTGAAACCTGCGGCAAATGGTCCCGGTCTCTGATGTGCGGTCCAGGCCGGCAGCAGGGGCTGGCGCTCAGACTCTGCCCTAGGAAATGAAAGCCTGATGGAGGCTGGAGGTGGCGGCAGGCAGGAGCTTCCAGAAACAGCATGGCAGCTGCAGCCAGCCAGGCCTTTACCCTGGCCATGCCACAGCTCAGGCATCTCTTCCTGCTCTGAGGGCAGCAAGATCTGCTCTGGCAGGCACACTCGAGCATCCTCCCAGAAGCTCTGCTTGTTTAAGCTGTGTATCTGATCCTCAGTAGTAACAGTCAATGGTCTGAACCATTTACTGAGCACCTATTGTGACACAGACTCATTCCGGGATTCTGGGCTTGTTCTGAGGATTCCCTTTTCAGGGCTGCCTGGGCAGGGCTCATTCCCTCTACAGGGACTGGCTGTCACACACTCTGCTTGAATTCTTCAGAGCACTGAGTGCCTGCTGCAGTTATCTTTGCTTGTCTGCTGCCTCTGCCCCTCCAACCCCCATGACAATGCAAAGAATCCTGCATATTTGTTCATGCTCTGTCTCCAGGGCTTGCAGGAGTACTTGGCACAGAGCAGGTGTTTGGTTAATATATTATTATTTTTTTCCTGAATAAATGGGCATCTTTAGCACTGTCTCATAGGAGGACAATTTTCATACCCAGCTTACAGATCAGGCAACTGAGGCAGGGAAGAAGCCAGGAGTCTTGACAGAGGGCACCTAGGAAGGGCAGGCCTGAAATTCTATCTCTGAGTATTTGACTGAAGTCTGTGATGCTCTCTTGCTCCGCACCACCTCATTTCACCTACCTGGCTCTGTTTCCTGAAGAAATAGAAGGTCTCTTCAGAAATGGAAACTTTCAGCTTTTCTTATGTTTGAAGAAACGTTTCCCAAATTTGTGTATTCACTTTCCTACGATATCTTATTTTATTGAATGTTTACAGCAACCAGTCTGGTGATTATCATTATATATCATTTTATAATAAAAAAAATCAAAGCTCAGAAAGGTTAAGCACTTGCCTAAAGACACACAGCAAAAAGGAAGTAAGCGGCAAGAGGAGCATTCAAGTCTGGATCTGGGTGGAGGGGCTGTGCATGTCTGGCCTCATAGTCTGTGGCTTTCCAGGGAATTTGAGGGGCAGCTCTGGGCTTAGGAAGTGGCCAAGCAGAAACTGGGTCAGGTCTTGGGGTGTCATACCCATTTTCCTTCCCCCAAGTCAGCATTGGCAGGTTGGAGGCCTGTGGGCAGAGGGGAAGAGAGAGGGCCTTGAATGATCACAGGGCTGGTTGCTCTCAGGGCCAGGACTGGGCAGTGTGAGGGGTCCTCTCAGACCCCATGTGTGTGCTCGTGCACACGCTTGTGTGTAAAATACTAAAGCCTGAGCATTCATATCTTCTCAGCCCACAGCCCCCCCAACGCACTGTGGGTCAGAGTAACTGTGGAGCTAGGATGAGGGTGGAGAAGCCAGAAAAACAGCCGGCACCAACCTGGCAGAGGCTGCGGAGTTCCTGGGAAGCAGGGAAAAATACAGAAAGGGGAAGAGGCTGGCTGGGGTTGGCAGTGTGGCATTTTGAGGATCTGGCATCAGGGAAAGGAAAACTGGGGAAGGGGCTGCCACCCTAGGGGCAGGGATCAGAGGGGAGCATCTCTAAGGCATTTCTCTGTGTTATATGTGAATATATGAATTGTGATAAGTAAGGAACAGATGAATACCATATCTCTTTTCTTGTGAGTCTGCAGTGAGCATTTTAATGGAATTTCAAGTGACTTCTGGATGCTGTTTCTTGGCTTGTGTCTGGAGGGGCTACACACTGCTTGGCTTCCAGGATTAAGCTGTGTGCATGTGTGTATTTCTAGCTGTGTGCATATGACTGCACACGTGTGTGTGCATATGCATGTGGGAGGTTGCTCTCACTGAAAGTGTGTGTGTGTGTGTGTGTGCAGCCATGTGCTTGGGGAGGAATGATCTCAGGGGATCTAGAAGGTTTGAATCTGGAAAAGCTCCCTAACATCCACCTTTGGGGAACTGGTGTTTGTATGGGAAAGAACAGGATGTGGGGACACTCTCAGGGGCAGAAAACACAAATTGGCCTAGGGACCCTTTAGGGGAAACAGAGACAGAGAAAGACAGAGAGAGTAGATAGGGAAGGAGCCAAGCAAGGGGCTGATAGTCCTTGGGGTGAGAGTGGAAGACTCTGGAGGTCTAACGAGGATGTCCTTGTCTTCCTGCGCTCTCTGACCTCCCAGAACTCACCAGGCCCTCTGGAAAAACACAGCAGAGCACACGGGGCTGTGCAGCTAAGGTGCTGGGCATGAGAAGAAAGCCCCAAACCTGGAGCCAAGAAACCCGAGTCTCCCTCTGACATACACAGACTCACTGGCTGTGCATCCTCAGGCCAGTCACTGGGCCCCTCTGAGCGCAGCTTCCTCACAGTGTCACTCACTCTGAAGGAAGCTGGAAGGATGGGAGGGGCTGGTGGGCAGGAGAGTGCTCTGAGTGCACACAGGGGGTTTCTCCCTGTACCCTGTAGCCACTCCTTACAATCCTGCCCTTGACTGTCAGGGAACTCCGCGGAGTCACTAGTTACCGGTAAGATCATCTAAACAACCCTGTCAACATTCATATCCTTGTATTTAATCTTTCTGAATTTGACACAGTCAGCCTAACTCTTAATTTAGGAGGCCAGCCTGGGAGTCTGTCCAGACACCCAGAGACTGCTTCTCCTGTGCCGGGAGTGACCATGGCCATGCCAGCTGCTCACTGCTCTTTTTGGTGTCAACTATAAAAGGCTGACCTTGGTGTCCCTGTGGACCCAACTCCTGCATCTTGCCCTCTCCAGGCTGAACATATAAGCACCCCTGGCGGTGGGCATCACATTGCCATTTGAGATTCAAAGCACTCAGCTAGTACGTGGCAGCCCCAGGACAGTGGTCCCAATGCCTCTGTTTCCTTTCCAGCCGTGGCCTTAGATCATATAGTACTATGTTGATGATGAGATTATGTGTCACTTGCCTTATACTTTACAAACATAACATGCCCCAGTTTACATCACTAAATGTACTTGTTAAACTTAGTTTTTCTGGGCACGCTGATGAATGAAAACTCTTTGTAAACCTACCACACAAAGGTCAGGGACAAAGACAAGCCTCGTGGCCTCTAAGTGGGCAGGTCCCATCACTGCAGCCTTGCAGGGGTGTGGGTGCTTTCACTGTCCCATGTTCCTTACTCCTTCCTGCCTTTTTTCAGCGTCATTCCCTCCCCCCTCTTCTCCTCCCTCTTCTCCTCTGGACTCTCCCTCCCTACCCCTTCAGCCTGGCCTGCCCCCTGCCCCCCCTTTCCCCACCCCCAGCCTGAGCTGGAGCCTTGGCCAGGCCCATAAATCAGCCAGCCTGTGCTCCTTAACCTTCCCTATTAACCTCTCACACTGGCAGGCATTAGGTGTTATACTTGGCTGCCATAAATTACTTGCCAATGAATTTATGATCACTTACTCTTAGCGGCCTGCTTCCTCATCCTCCATCCACTTGCCTTCAGGGCCTTCAGTGCCTGGTCCTGGTTCAGGCACCAACCCCTCTTAAAGACACTGACAAGAAGGCAGAGTGGCCCTGGGGGAGGGGCAGGGAGCAGGTGACAGTGTAGCCTCCCCTTAACTCCGCTGGCCAGAACGCCCTGCCCCAGAGCTATCCCTTTATTGTGGGAACAATAATGCCCATCACCATTTAGTATATTTCTACCGTGTGCCAGCCACTCATATGTTCCCAGTCTCTAATTCTTCTAACAACCCTGTGAAGTGGGAATCATCACCCCATTTCACAGACAAGGAAATGAAGGTACAGGCAGGTGATATGATGTGGCTGAAGGTCCCGGGCTGATAATGACGGAGGGCAATAACAGCTGCATTCTCCTTTTCCTAGACCACGGTCTGCAGAGATGGGGGACCACTGTACAGATCAGGAAATGGGCGCTTCCAGGGTTCAGCTGAATTGCACAAGTCACACAGCTCAGAAGGGCCAGAGCTGGGAACCCTGGTGTTGGGCATTAGTGAGTTAATTGTACCCTAACTACAAAAATCTAATTCTGTAAAAACAAATCTGCATATGGAAACCATGATGCCTGTGTGAGGCAGAATATGTGTCTCATTCCCCTGTCAGGCTGCAAGTTGGTTCACTGTGATAAGCACTGTTACCTGATGGTGACAGGGAGGATGGGGATGGCTCACTTGGAAGGGCTGTTGCCACCTACCTGTTCCATGCCAAGTGTTACATGCATAGAAACTTGCCTAACTCTCGCCACCCTTGGGGGTGGTGGTGATAATATTAAGTCCATTTTATAGAAGAGGAAACTGAGGCTAAGAGACATCACAGGTCACCCAGCTCAGCTAGTAAGTGCCAGTGTCAGACCTCAGCAGTCAGTTCCAGAACACCCGCCCCTGCCCCTCGTTGTTAGACCAGTGACACTGATGACAGATAGCGATGAGGCCAGGAATAAGTGGAGGTAGAGGAGTGACACAGGTACCTGCAGGGACCAATGGCTATCTTCTAAGGACACCTGCAGGGGACCCCCAGAAAAGTCCTCTGTGGGCTGCCCGGGGGACGAGGCCTGCCTAGTTTTCACTCATCTGCTGTTTCCAGGGGGCAACTGTGGCTGAGGTCATGAGCTTGGCTTTAGGGGATCTGTGGAGACCACAGATGGAGGCTGCCCTGGTGGCAGAAGTCTGAGAGGATGCTTCCAGGTCAGCTGCCACCAAAGGTCCTATGCCTCCTTCCTGTCGCCCCACCAGGCTTTGGCACATTTAATGTCCTCCTCTGCAACTTGGACACAACTCCAAGGGAAGGGTAGCCTGTGGTTGTGTATAACCCTGACCGAGAGGCAGGGACAGCTAGAGGGCGCAGCTGCTGCCCCCCGCCAAATGAAGGACTTGGGCTTGGGCTAAACTGGGAGAGCAGGCATGCTGGAACCATGCAGACCTGTTCAAATCACTGCTGTGCTGGGCTGAGTAGGGTTTCCCCAACCCCCTGCCTGTCCGGAACTTGTGAATGTGACCTTATTTGGACATGGTCCTTGGAAATGTAATTAAGATGAGATCACACGGCATGTGAGTGGGCGCTAATCCAACTATGGGCATCCTTATCAGAAGGGGGGCATTTGGACACAGATACACGTGGGAGAACAGCATGTGAAGGTGGAGGCAGAACCTGTAGTGATGTAGTTACATGCCGAGGGTCACCGTGACCTTCAGAAGCTAGAAAGATTCTTTACCTAGAGACAGAGAATGTTGACACCTTGATTTTGGACCCCTGGCCTCCAGAACTGTGAGAAAATATGTTTCTGTGTGTTCAAGTCACTTGCTGGGTGGTGTTTTGTGGTGGCAGTGGTAGGACACCAACAAAGGGCTCCATCACATACAAACTGGTGTCCTGCGTAGGTGCCTGGCTCCCCCGGGTCTTTGTTTCCTCGTCTCACAGTGAGGATAATGATGCCCGGTTTGCAGGGCGTTGTGAAGATTACATGAAATGATGTATACAAACAAGAAGTGACCCAGTAAATGGCAGTGGAATTTGACTCCAGTATGTTTAAATATATAATTCTTCAGAGTTGTGCTTAGCAGTTGCTTATGGAGGGAAACAACAGCCCCATGTTCTTTTTTTATGGTTAATTTTAAAAATTCAAGTGAACAATTAGGTTAAAAGTGATCATAGTTATGTAATCTTTATTAACAGTATCACAAGTTGTATATGCAACATTTTGAACACAAAGAAAAAAGCCAGTTGTAGTTTTCACTCTGCACACACAGATTCCATGCCTGTACCAACTGAGTGAACAGTTAGTTTATACCAGATGCCAGCTGACTGCCTGATGCCAACTGGAAATAAAGTTATGTACATATATACACTCACATAAACTGATCTCTATCCTTGTATATAAAACCATATGTGTCTTTCTAGGCTCACTGGATGCCTAGATATTCATAACAGATGCATACATATATATACATCTCTTCAACAATTCCATCCAGCAAATATTTATTCAGTGTTCACTCTATCTGGGACATGTGTGCACATACGTGTGTGTACAGATGCAGAGAATAATGTGTTTGTCCATAAATAACATAATATATACATGTAGCTGATTATATCAGAAACCAATCGAATTCTAGACGGAAGGAATTCGAGCATTGCTGTTGAGCACATTCCAAATTCCCTGCTGGGAAGCAGACGGAAGCTTGGAAGTGAACACCAGCACCCAAAGGAGAGAGGTGAGAAATGGGGGAGGGGGCACAGGGCAGACTTTGGGGCATAGGAGAAAGGCCTCGAGTCCTCTTCAATGCAAAGGGGTCAAGGGTGGGGCTACCAGCTCTCTAGGTCAGTTGCATCTAGACTGTCACTGTCCCCATCTTGGTGGAGACATTGAATGAAACAGCATCTGAGAAAAACAGGATCTGGGGTCCTCCACCACCTGTCCCTGTTGCCCACTCTCAGCCTCTCTTCCTGGGCACAGGTGGGCCAAGTGCCTGAAGGTCTCCTGCTGTCCCATGAGCTCCCACCTCCTCCTTGATGGCCCTTCTGTACCCAGTGGGGCCAGACCAGGTAAGGCAGAATCAGGGGACTCTGTGGAGGGCCCAGGTGAGGGGGAGATTCCTCCCCTCACAACTGAAGTGATGTATTCACCCATTGACTTCCCTGCTGGGCTTCAGAGGCAGCTGCTGGTCTTGCTGGCTGCCCTACTTCTGGAATCCAGCAGGAGCCTGCCCCATAGGAGGCCAGTGACAGAATATTGGAATGTGGAGACTCAGCAAGGTGAAGGGGCTTGTCCACACACAGCAGGCAGTGGGACGGGGTTTGTGTGCACATGTCCCCTCTTCAGAGTGGCTTCCCTTGCTGAAGATGCATGGCAGCTCCTCCCCACCACCCTGCCTTGCATGGGTCTTTGTCTGCCTTGAGCTCTTGTGGGTTCCCACCTGAATTCCCAGCGATCAGTGCAGTAACTTGCACATAGTAGGTGCTCAGCCAGTATGGATGACTCAGGGGCCTGAGGACAGAGCTCTGGTTGTTACAGACTGGGAAGGCAGAAAGCAACAGTGTTTTCCTCTCTGGTAGACAGAGAATTCTCCCGATTAAGTCATTAAAACCAAAAATGGAGTCTCAAGGGAGATGGGAGGGTCCAAATCAGCAAGAAGGAGTTAGCTGTGGGGTTAACTAAAAATGAGTGGGCTTTGGTTCCCCTCAAGGACATTCCTATAATAATCAAACAATTTTTTAAAGGGTGAAAGTGTAAACATGGAAATTGATTTTAGATACAAGAAAGCAGTTAAGAACTGGGAAGGGAGTGGGAAGGGGACCATCTTTCTTTAGCCTCTGTGAAGATGGCACACTAGGGACTAGACACACTCTACCTCATTATAGATAGTTGGAATTATCTCTATTTAGCAAATAAGAAACTTGTGAGGCTCAGAGAGGTAAAGCAACTTGCTCAAGGTCACACAGCCAGGATGCAACAACACTGGTCTGATTGCACTGCCTTATATGACCGTAGGGAAAATCCTTGCTGGTCTTGCTACTGGATTTAGCATAATAGCTATTGCCTTTCCTCCTTCTCTGCTACTTTTTTTTAATATAAGGATTTAATTATTCTCCAAAGCAAAAAGGATAAATTCAAACTTTGGATTTTTTCCCCCCTCTAGCATGCCATCTCAGAAGGATAGAGTTGGTTCTAGCCTTTTCAAATGACTACATCAGAGACACCATGGGGCTTGGGGTGGTGCACCGCTCACCCCACAGGAGCCCACTCTTCCTTCACCTCTCAGAGGGAGCTCCTGCCTGCTGTTGTGAGTGAGAGGAATGGTTTGTAGGGGTGACCTCTAGACCCTACCAGTTGACATGAAAGCAGATTATTTGCAAACATAGGTGCTTGGTAATGAATAAATAAACAAAGTGGGTCTCTTATCACTAATAGCATAATTGACACAAAACTGAAGACTGATTCAGACGGGTCATACAGGTGAACTGAACGTTTGCTGATGGGGCTGGGGCTGAGGTTGCCATCAGGGACCTCAAGCTGGTGTGTCCCTTGGCCCCCTATCCCAGCTTGGTGGCTTAGAGTCTAGGCAGTTAGCCTGGTTCTTAGTAGCTTAGTAGTTTCTCCACTTCGAGTGTAAGCACCTGGGTGCCCTTGGGCACTTTACTTTGGCTTTCTCGGCCTCTGTTTCCTCTTCTGGTAGACAAAGGTAGTAGCAGTGCCTGATACATTTGCTGTAGGGTTTTAGATAAAGCATGTGAAGCAAGCACTTAGCACAGAACCTGGCACCTGGGTTAGCTGTTACAACAACAACTGCCACCAGCAGCAGAGCAGCCTTCAGGGGTAAGGTGCTGCCGGCGAGTAGTGTGTGTCTGGGTGGTGTGTGTGCCCTGTGCCTCTGGTCTCGGGACACCAGGCTGAGGGAAGGTACAGACAGTGTGCTCCTTCCCTGAGCCGGCCGCGGCTTTTCCTCCCACACACACTGCCTCCTCCAATCTCTGTCCTTTGGACTGGCCGCCCCGCCCGCCCGCCCATCTCTAGTCTGGCAAGGGCAATGAAGAGGCCTGCCCAGCCGGGGGCCCCTGGCCCCAGGCTGCTTGCCCAAAACAGGCTGAGGACTCTCTGTCCCTGGAGGGGACTGGCCCGGGGCTGCAGCTGCTCCTCCTGGGAGGGGCAGCAGGAGCTTCATACAGCCTCTTAACACAGCCCTGGCAGCCCAGGGGTCAGCACCCAGAGGGGCCACAGTCCCAAAGACCTTCAGACCTCTCAGAGCTGCTTCTTCCTCCTGTTCCTTCCTTCATCCCAGAAACCTGAGAAAATGAGCCCTGTCCTGGAGATTTGGGGTTCTGGATGGGGACCTAGTCCCTCGACCCCACATACTCCGGGGTGGGGGTAGGGCAGCCATTGTCTGTCCTCTTGAAGATTCTCTCCCCCTTTCACCCTCCCAGGGCCGGTTTTCCAGATTTTTCCCATTCCCACACTCTTTCCCAAATGCTCCTTCACACACCCAGTTCTCCTTAAAGGGGCTCTGAGAAGAACGCATTTTCTATGAACGGAACAATGCCCTATTAATCTTACGAGGGATTTGAACTTGGCAACATTTCCGTCTTTGATTTAAATATCATTTTGGTAATGGGGTAGAAAAAAGAAGGCTGACTCTCAGTAAAGAGTTTCCAATACCTTCCGAGCCTGAGATGATTTCGAATATAAAATTAAACCCAACTCCCTCTCTCCCTCCCTCCTGCTTTCACTCACAAAAGCTCACTTCCCACATACTTCATGGGGATATTTCAAGTTAAAGTTTTGTTTACCTTACAGAAAAGTTAATTAGTTCCTTTTGATCTCATAGGGAAAACCACACAGGAAATTTTTCTTCAGAAAGTGTACACACGAAGGCGTGCTTTCCCCTCATAACCAGAGATATTCATTAAAACAATTCGTTTCGATTTTTAATTTAAAGTAAACATTTTACATTTTCCCTATTTATTATTAAGAAAGTAGTTGTCCCCAGGGCAGGGCACAAAGGGGGTTGAAGGCAGTGTTTTTGCTGTGCTAGCAGCCAGCCTCGGACAGTTTATAATCTGTCCCTAGTTTGTTTTTCTACGTTGGATAACAAGAGACTTCTGCAGAGAAGCAAACCTTTAAACTTGCCAGGTTTCAGTCGCCAAAATATTAAAAATCCGGGGTTTGGGAGATTGAGACTGTATGGTTTAAATAAAGATATTTAAGTTTTGAAATATAAATATTCGAGATCCTGAAAAAACATATCCTTGCATTAAAATCTGAAACAGGCAGTGGGTGAATCGAGGGGAAAAAATGTTTACTTTTTTGAGGTTTATCTAATGAAATGTAATAGATAGTACACTATGCTTTATTTTACTGTATTTTATTTTATTTTTACCCCTAGAGATATTTAAGCAATACCTGGATTTGTACAATAAGCTGCTTAGCAGAAGTCTAGAAAGAGAAAGACTTGGATTTTCAAAATGTGATTTTCAATCTCAAGCAGATTTTACACAGCTTGTATTGTTATGGCACAAGGGATGTGTGGGACTGCAAATTGGAATTCATTTCCAGCATGGATCAACCGAAAAAGAAATAGCGTGGCTTCACCGAGGTTGAAAGAACGAATTAAAAGGTGCTGCTATGAGAGCAGCCTGAAGCTGTGGTCCCCATTACTGCAAGAAAAAAAAATCACATAGATATGGCATGGACATAAAGCCCATGGAAAAGATGTTTTTACAAAAGAAAAACCACAAAAACATAACAGCTCTGGAGAGTAGTGTTGACATCAGCATATAATTTTGAGGGTATTTTGGGGTGTGTAGCCCTTTCCTGCCCCTGACACAAATATTTGGAGATTGAGACTGTCATTGTTGATAAAAATTAAATTGATGCCACATACAAAAGATATATGAAAAGCATGTTAACATATGGGGCAACTTTGATGGTGTTCTGTACAGCAAAAGCATAAGAATTTGATGACATTTTATTGTCACCAATTTGTGTTTTAATGTGCCCCAACCACCGCCTTTAAAAGCAGAACTCTTAATGGAGATTTCTTTCTTAACAGTTTTCACCCGAAGATAAATTTTCTGGCTTAAATATACGCCACTTTTCTATTTTTTTCTTTTTTCTTTTTTTTTTTTTTTTTTGGTAAATGGTGAAGGCGTGCGACAATCCATTTGTGAAGCTGGAAAAGAATGCAGATATTTCCAAGAGGGGTTTAAAAATGCTGACTGTACGAGCCGATCCCTGCAAATGAACAGCCCCGGGGAAGCTGGTTATTAATATAAGTTTCCAAAGTCTTTCTGTTCAAATGCAGAGCCCAAAACCCTTTAAAAAACTATCCTTCTATAACACAATTATTTTCATTTCCTTCCTAAGATACCTTTGATATTTTCTTCTAAAAAAGTATTTATGCTTTTTAGAGTTGAAAATAGTCTCTTTTCTTTTTGCCTTTTTTCCCCCCTTGAGGAAAACAGATCAATGTGGAGTTTAAAGGGAAGAGAAATTCATTTAATAAAATGAATGAAAAACAGAAGCTTTAAGTGGATACCCAATTCTTTGTTTGGATCTTCCAAATAACAACTAAAAATCAAATACTTCCCATAAAACCATTGATGCGATTCCTCCCCCCCAAAATTTATTTCCATTCTCATCCGAACAAATAATTTTCTCTGTGGCTACAAGTGAGTGCCCTCACTTCTTCATTAAGTGCCCTCCATTGGGAATCTTGAGATCTCATTAGGGGCATACACACACGCATATGTATTTATATGCATGTTTATATATATACATATATAAAATTGTCCTTTTCAACGTAGGAGAAAACGCGGCAATTCCCACAAAGGTGGCTTTCTTTACTTAGGGAGCACTAGGGTGACGGAGAGAAAGTCGAGGCTCTGGGTCAACACCTTATTGGCCTGAAGGGCAGCAGGGAAAGAGAGAGAGAGAAGCTTCGAGAAAGACACAGTCCTAAAGGAGAAAACGCTGGCAGCACGATAAACAGAACAAGACAAGTAAACATTTTTCTAGCGCGCTTCCAAGTGAAAAGCCACGAACCTACCCAGTTAGAGAAAGGAAAAACAAAATTCGTCCCTACCTTTGTCAGTTGAAAAGTAATGGGGAACTTGTTTCCAAAGTGGTTATGACCTGCACCGCCTACACAGGGCTTCTTACCTTAAATCTATACATTTTGAACAAAAACAGCTTGGAGCAATTCTCTGCAAACAACCCCAAATGTTAACCATTCCATTTCAAGATCAGGTTTCTCCTTCAGCCTAGACGGTGATATCAGTTAGGTTTTCTTTTCTTTCTTTCTTTTTCTTTTTTCGATATGTATTCTTATGTTTCCAATCCTCAAACATACTTTTTTTTATCTTTGTTAATGCTCCTTCTGGCTGGTGGATGGGATGGGAATCGTCAGGAGCCCTTCTCTTCAGGACAATTAGCCTCCTACTTGATCATTTTAAGACGGAATGATTTGTCGTGGTCACTGCGTTGGGGGCTTTTACTCCCATCTCCTTTCATATTGTTGCAGATACGTGAAGTTTACTGCATGCTGTAAATATGTCAGCTTTTGCCGGGGAGTTTGCTAATAAAGAACTTCGAGGTATTATTGATGGAAAAGATAATGTTTTCAATAAGACTCTCAGGGGCTGAAGTTCAAGACATTCCACACCCAGCAAAGCGCAGACGTTTGAAACCAATGCTGACCCCCTGGCCGCCGTGCTGCGCTGGCTCTGACAGCCACAGGCCAGGCAGCTGCCCGTGGCTCTGTGCTCACCGTGGCTCTGTTTTAATCGCCAGTCTTGTTTTAAGAGCTCTGTTCTTTTTTTAAAATAGCTGCCTGATCAACCATCAGTAATAGCTGAGCTTATCAGAGAAGCACAAGAGACCGTTTTCCCAGTATGACTGCTTTGGATTTATGAACTGACCTGTTTGGAGGAGAGAAAAAGAAATCACCCTTCTCCATGGGAATCTCCCTTTTCTGTTGGAAAAGGAGAAGTTGATTCATTTTTTTTTTTCTTTAGGTTCATTGTGGATTACTCTTCTGCCTTCCCCTCTTACAAAGAAAAAAAGAAATTGTAGAAAATTTGGTCTTCATCTCCCAGGCAGCCAGGCTCCCACAATCACAGTCGCTTGGTCTTGGTTTTTTTTTTTTTTTTGTCACATCACCCTACTTGACAGTTTCATCTGGTGTTAATGTGGCCGTCACATGGGTTGGCCCTCAGAATTCCATGCTCATTTAGCATTAATCAAATGCATCATTATGAATTGTGTATGCATTTTAGAGTAGACCCAAGCCCCGGCTCGGTGGAGACATTAAGTTCTCTTTTCATTCATGTTCAGCAACAAAACTCACATCTGGTGTGAAGATTCATGGCAAGGCTGAAGTGATGTTCTTTGTGTTTGCCTAACCCAGAAATCAACAGCTCCGAATGACAGGTTGATAAGCAATGTCCAGGTAGCATTCGTTTTTCTGGATAATTATTGTTCATACTTAACGGGCCATCACAAGCACCCCCAGCAAACTGAAGCTGGTGAGAGAGAGGTTAAAGAAAGCTGGCCGAGAGCTCAGTCCTGGTTTCCCAGAGGTTTGGGGTGGGAGGTGGGTGCCTCCTTTGGACTGAGGGGATTTTAGTCTTAAATTGCATTTTGGTTAAGATAGGGACTGGCCATTCTAATTTGGAAGAATGTGAAGTATTTGCAGGCAGAGCTGGGATGGATGGGGGTGGGGGCTGTGACGGTGTTTGTTAGTGCGGGATACGGCTCCTGCTCCGGCCACCGTGGACTACACTTCACTGGGACTCATTTGCCAGTTGGGACTCTTTGGGAGCATTCTAAGTCTGGAACCTTCCTTGGAGGGCCTTGTCTCCTGTTGGTTGACGGTGTCGTGAAGTCTCCCGGGTGTATAAAGAGGGTTTTCATTGGGCGTTGCCAGTGATCAAAGGCTTTCCTGAGGACTGGGACGGTGTTTCAGGTAAAAGCCCTTTCCTGAGCTGTCACAGTAGTTCCAGGTGACGAGGCCTGGTGCTCGAGACAGAAAGGCCCCAGTGCTGACCCCTTTCTCCCAGCTAAGCTGTGGAGACGGATCCAACTTGGGGTTAGCTCCTGTTTGGATGTCTAATTGTCAGTGACACCAAAAGAGGTTGGTCCTGAGGAATGAGGAGAGGCTGCGGATTTATTTTGTGGCACTGTTTTTTCCCCTCCAAGCAGACAGCTAGGCCTTGATTATGGCTGTGTTGCCCCTCCTAAGGGTGACCCATGTGAGTAGGAAGGCTGGTAAAATAAACATCTTTTTAGAAAATGCAGCCCAAGGCCTTCCTTGTCCTGTGGTTGGAAAGGCTCCAGGACAGAAGGAGAGCCAGGAGCTGCTTTCTGGTGAGCTCAGTGCTGGGGTGCTGGGGTGCTGGGGAGGGTCCTGTGTGGGCTCCTGGGCATATTTTGGGAACTTGCTTGGGAGCCTGTTCCCTCTGGGAAGGTCTGAACTGCTTCCCATTCATAGGGCTCAGGAACACCAGAGCCCAGATTTTGGACCCTGTTTTCCAACCAACCGTGGCCTGTGCTAAGCCTTCTCTTGGTTGGGGAAGGAGGGATGGTGCAAACGGTGCAGAAGCAGCGATCTGCAGGCTAGCAAAGAGCTGCGTCTGGTGGCGGGAGGAGGTCCCTCTGTGTGCAGAGGGGGCAGTGTATGAGTGTGTGTGTACGCGTGGGCATGGGGGGCTGCCCATACCCCTAGGCAAAGCTTCAGACTCTGTGTTTGTTACGTTGGGGCCTCTTTCCTAGTGGAAAAATGATCCTGGCGCTTCTGTCAGCCAGGCCGAGCCTGCTATCTGAAATGAGCAGCTTAAGACAGGGTGTGGCCTCAGAGGGTAGGGCATTTTGGGGCATTGTCACTCTCTCCCAACCCCTGTGCCCTTCAGGACCTGGAGTAAGACGTTAGCACCCAAGCTCTGAGCCAAGGCTTCTGAATGGCTTGGCAGAGGCCTGTGGGACCAGGCTTTGGGATGCTCCCTCTGAGGGCTTCAGCTCCTGCAGCGAGTCTGCGGCTTAGCCTCAGAATGGCTTGGGACTTCACCAAAGGGCTATTTAATTCCACAGCAGCCCTAGGAAGTAGGACTCAGGGACTCAGAGCCATTTATAATTCCTTCAAGGTCACCAAGGACCCTGTGCTTTTGGATACTGAGCTCTGAGCCCTACCTCTATGAAAGATGCTCCAGGATGTCCTTAAGATGATCAAAATGCAGGGCCTTGAGAGGCTGAAATAGGTCTTCTCAGAAAGGCATTTGGAAAGTGGTCTAATTAAACTGCTTAAGGACATACAGGGACTGGTCCCACTTTGAGCCAGTTCACCGAGGATTTTAGGGAAATAGCTCTGGTTCCATTGACATTTTAGTTTTTAAAAAAGAATTATGATGGGGTCATTTTGGTTTGAGGTTTAACAAGTCAGCATGGCTTGTCTGGCATTTTGTCTGCCACCTGGTTTGGTTCAAGGGCAGAGAAGAGTTTCTGTTTGGGCAACACATACAATCCCGGTGGCCCACACGCGGCGCGGTCATCTCTCTTTGCTTCTGCTCCTTTTCAAGGGAGTGGGGGAGTCTCGCCTTGTCCACCCTACATGGGTCCTTTACATAGGTCAGGTCCAGGCCCCCTGAGCAATGGAAAACTCTAGGCAGCTTGTAAAAGTGATATGTACATAGATATTTTTTGACATGGACAGACGTTCTCACGTGTGTGAATTTAAATTAATTTTTCTCTTTTTTCCTGCCTTTATTTTTTTCCTGTTCTTTAATGGATGCGAAAAATCTCTTTTGTACTTATGAAAGTAATACATATACCTGATAAGATACCAAAACCCTATTGAAGTATTTTTAAAGTAAATGAAATGAGTTAGTATTTGTATGACACTTAGAAGAGCAGTGCCTGACACATAACACTCTTGAAATGCTTCTTAAATAAAAATATAAGAAATCAGAAGAAAGGTTTTCTTCCACATTAGAGCTGTAGTTTCCCTTTCAAGAACTGGCTGCCCCTTTAGCTTCAAGTGGGGAGAGCATGAAGGTTACCCCAAGAGAACTTCCCCAGAGAGACATCACTTTCCTGGTTTCCACTGCTAGGGTCTTAGGGATAAAATGAACAAGACCTTTGAAAAGACAGGCTTCCAACCCTGGCTCCACCACCACATGCAGGCTGGTGATCTTGGACATGCCTCAGTTCTTCATCTGCAGAATGGGTATCATGGCAATGCCCACCTTGCTGAGCTGCTATGAGGGTTCCAGATGATGCAAAGCACCCACTTAATGCCTTGCTCATGCCAGGATGTCTGAGGCATGGCTGGGTCTTCCACCAGCAGGGCCCAGTGCCTGGACTCAAGACATCATTCTCCTTATTACACGCCACACAGTCAGGTTCTAGGGGTCCACGTGAACCCTGGGGCTCTGGAGGGATTTCATCCCTCTGCTTGGCTTTCGTCTTCCCACCCTGAGTGAATGCACCCCACCCCCACCTATTGCTCTCCAGACCCCGACAAGCAGAGGAATTGGGACTGGTAAGGGCAGAGGGAGAAGAGATGTTTGCAGAGGAGAATGGCAGGAGAGATGGGGACTCCAGGTGCTGTTTTTGGGTGACAAGGCCAACTGCACAACCTGCTTCAGTGCTCCTCTTCCCCCAATACTTCCCAAGTCAAGAAGCCAAAGAAGGGCTTGGCTTTTTCTCCCCCTCTCTCCTCTCATCTGTAAAATTGAGACATTACAGTTCCAAAATGGGCTTTGAGCCTGTAGAAATTAATCCGGTCTGGCAGGAGGTCTGAAAATAAACATATTGTTTCGATTGGTGTTGACATTTGGATTGTGAGAAGGTTTGAAAATGTAACTGTAGTTGGGATTTTCCAGTCCATCCAAGTTTTTCTGCGGAGGGGCTTGACGATCGTAAATTGGCGACTGGGTAAATATCCTCTTTAAGCCAGCATCAGGCAATGGGCAAGGCTGGAGCCTGGCCCCAGGGAGGCCACTGTGCTATTTTAAGGGTTGGGTGTTTCAGGTGTTTCCCTCTGGGCAAAGTGGGGCAAATGAGCCTCGCAGGGCTAAACTGTTTAGAGCACCTACTACGCGCCTGGTGCCTTATCTGTGCTATCTCATGTGGTCCTCACACTGGTGCTATATACTGTGTATGCTTGTCCCAATTTTATAGACTGTGATACTGAGGAACTGAGGTTAAATAATGGGCTGGCCCAGGAGAAAAGTGCAGACTTAAACCTAGCCCTTTCTGCATCTCCCTGGCTTGCCCTACACTCCCTACTTTTTGTCAGGAATTTTCTGGAAGGTTTTCTCACCCAGAGAATGGCTCGTTGTCTCAGGGAAAACACTGAGCCTGGACTGAGGTGACCTAAGTTGGCCAAGGGCTTGGTAGCAGAGACTGCCAGTTCCTTCAGTCTTTGGGATCCTTGTGGATTTAAGCCCCACCCCCACCCAGCTCCCGCTTACCTTCTTGCCACCATGACAATCTATGAAGTGAGTTTTGTCCTCCACTCCTTTTCCATGGCCCATCGAACTCCCAGTGCCTGCCCACTCACCAGGACCCTGCAGAGAAGCAGCCTGGCTCCCTGGGGGAGGGACAGCCCTGGGAAAGCTCCCACTCTGGGCACAGGCACACATAGCTTTCAGCTCCAAATCCAGGCTACTGGCTGAGTGGGGATAGGCACCTCATTTTGGGGAAGGGCTTGGTAACTTCTGTATCTGGCAACTTCTGCATGTCCCAGGCCCTATCCTCTCAGCCCCCAGCCTCTGGGCTGCAAGGGTCCAGCTCCAGGGACTTCGCTGGCTTGTTTCCCTGCTCCTGTCTCCTCTGCACCTGTCCTGCTGGGCTATCATGCTGGGAGACACACCACCCCACTGCTGATTGGTCTCACTTTAAATTCACCACCAGGAAACTCCAAGGACTGGCAGTGCTCAGCCTGGCTATCTCCCCATATCCCAAGTCCATGACCACTCCTGGTTCTAGGTGACAAAGCTGGACCAGACCTGGCAAGAGTCCTCAAGGCTGGGCCTTGGTGCTACCTGGGTGAAGGCCTCCAGCCCCTGCACCTCTGTCTCCAGACCTGGGGAGACAGGAAGCAGGGGTTGCAAGATGGTGGCCCAGGCCTTACCTTGTTCCATACCACAAACCAAGTTACGTGAGCAGGTGACCCCATGCTGGCCAGAAAGGTCGTCAGCCACAGCCCATCTCGTCTCTCTCCCCTGCCAGGGGCCCTTGCAGTAATAGGCAGCCTCCTGGGGGGAGGAACCACCCACCTGTTTCCACCTGGGGAATCTCCATCACAAGACCCCAGAGCTGAGAAAGGCCTTATTGTGGTTGCCTTGTGTACAGCTGGTACCTGGTACCCGTCCATGGCAGGGCTCCCCATGCCCCACACCTTGCTCTAAGCCCCAGTCCTTGTTTGGTCTGACTCCTCAGCACCCTCTTCTCACATTCAAAGTGCAAAACCAGTCTCCTGGGAGCAAATGTTTGGCTTGGCTCCACCTGGGTGTTTTTCATTTGGCGGCCTTTGCCTTTAGGAGGTGTGACCCTCTGACTGTGTTTGAGGTTCTATAACCCAGGAAGGTTTGTGTTCATTTCAAGTTTCAGAAAATCACTGTGGTTTTTGGTCACGGTTGGGTTTGATTTTCGTGTTTGATGGCAGTGGTGGCTGGGTGGCTCCAAGGGAGGCCTCTACTTGGTCCCATGGGGTCTGAGTGAGAGATACCTGGGTGTGCCTCCTGGATAGGGATAGTCCTGGGCCAAGTCCTTGGGCAAGTGGCCAAGATCCAAGGGAGGGGCTGTAGGCTGCTGTGGGGATTTGGATATGGAGGATTCGCTCTCACTTCAAACTTCCTATATCATAATGCTTGCCTGGATGTAATTTTCATGGACAGATAGAGAAGCGATTGGGGTGAATGCTTGGTGAGAGAGCCATGGGTAGAAGCTGGATAGCCCCAGACACTGGGGGTGAGTGAACATCCAGGTCTCTGCTTGGAGGCTACATCTGTCCTGCACCTGCTGGGCTACACGGGCCAGCTCCTTAACCTCTCTGAGCTCCAGTTTCCTCATGCCTCTTCCTAAAGGTGGTTCTGAGGATTAAAGGGGATAATGTTTGTAGAAACTGACAGAAGAAGTCAGAATACATGAGTTTTCTCAAGCTCTGCAAAGACAGGGCTATGCCTCATGGCCTGTGTTCTTCCCAAGTTAGCGCAATGCTTGGCTCTCTGGCTTGTTCTATGAGCCCTTCTCAGAAGCTACCTGGGACTTGACCTCATGATTATTCTTGCCAGTTTTAAGGTCAAATCTCTATCCTCCCTCTGGAGCTCCGAGTTAGAGTTTTAGAAGCAGTCCTTCTACCCGAGCACAGAGGTCTTTCTGCAATGGACACTAGCCTTTGGTCACCTCCCTGGGGTGTCCCCCGTGTCTGCCAAGGCTGGTCACCTCCTGCCTCTGGATGGACCAGATCCATTTCCATCTCCCCAGGGCTGGCGGACCTGACTTTCCCAGTCCTGAGGATTTCCCACAGCCTTCGGGCTTTCAGTTTTGGGATCAGCATGCTGGAGCTCGAGGGCCCTTGGTAGAGTGTCCACATGTCCTGGATTTCCAGCCACAGTTTTAAATCCTTACTGCCATTGTCCCTTTGTGTGTGCCAGCCTAGTAGCCTTGCATTTTGGTTAGCAAATAATGATATTGGCCTCAATTGACTGAGCTCTTTTCTTTTCTGGGCACTGAGTCCTTATTGCTGTTAGGAAAGATGTTACTAGTACAATGTCCGTTTTACAGATGAGGTAACTGAGGCTCAGAGAAGTTAAGTAACACACCCAAGTTCACAGCAGCTAATAGTGTCAGGTGAACCATCTATTCTGCTTCCAAATATGGTGCACAGATTAGAACAGGGAGAGCTGGTGTCCCCAGAACCCCATGGTCTCTGCCTTGCTCAGTGACTCTGACTCTGGAGCTGTTCCCCATCTGGAACAGGGAGGGTGAGGAACTCCCCATCCAGCAGGCTGTCCTAGCCTTGGAAGGCGTGAATGGCTGGCTGCTGCACCAGGCTGGTCATCACAGCCTGTTCAGAAGGTGCCATGAAAGGTGAACTGTTGAAAGCAGAACTGCCTGGGGCTGTGTGGGAGGCGCCTGTCCAACCCTCAGTGTGGGGCTGTTCAATCCCCAGGTCTCCGGGAGCCTCAGGATGACAGCCACTCCTTCTCCTCCTGCCCACCCCTTGCTTTCCTCTTTCCCTAGCAGAAGAGAAATCTGGGCCCCTGTCTGTCAATGCCCCAGTGTTCCCTAGTGGCTCCAGCATCAGGGTTGCTTTACTCTTTTCAAAAAGGATCTGCCATCCCTCCCTCTGCTGCCCCCCTGGGGGCTTTACGGGCCTGGGAGTCTGCAGGGTGGGAGCATAGATGGCCTCTTTGTGGCTGCTTCCTGAAGGCCTGCCATCTTAGAGGGAGAGTCACGTTTGCATTCCAAAGATCACAATTTAACTTGTCAAAAAGCAGTTTCATTTTGTTTCATAGGTGGTTTGTTTTCCTTTGGGTAGAAGTAAAATAATGCAGGAGGATTTCTGTGCCCCTCCTCCACACACCAGAAATTTCTGTTCCCACTGCTCTCTTCTCTGTTTTCCAGCCTGCCACCCCCTTAGCTGTGCCGAGATGTCCCAATCAATCATCCCGCCAGTAGCTCTTTATTTTTTTAGACATGGTCTCCCTCTATGGCCCAAGGTAGAGTTCAGGGGCGTCATCATAACTTGCTGCAACCTCGAATTCCTGGGCTCAAGTGATCCTCCTGCCTCAGCCTCCCAAGTGGCTGGGAGTACTGGCATAGGCCATCACACCTGGCCAATTTGTCTATTTTTTGTGGAGACCGGTTCTCTCTTGTGTTGAGGCTGGTCTCAAAATCCTGGCCTCAAGAGATCCTCCTGCCTAGGCCTCCCGGAAGGACTCATGTCCTTGCAGACACGAGTCATCATGCCCAGCCTTCAATAGCTCTTGAAAGGTGCCTGTGCCTTTCTCTCTTTCTGAAGTCAACCTATGTTCCAGGCTCTGGGTCAGTATCTCTCACCGAAATGAGCTGGGCTGGTATGGGTCTGGGCTTCCACTCTTGTTCCTGGGTCCTCAGGGCACTCAGGAAGACCTTGTTAAACTGCTATTCTGGCCCCAATGGCCCAAGCTACCTCCCAGACCATCTTCTTCCCTCTCTCCCCTCACCATTCTGTTCTGTCCTCACTGACCTCTTCCACGAGGGCTTCCTGCTCAGTGCCTTTGCATATACTGTTCTCTCTGCCTGGAATACTCTCCCCTAAATATGTACACGTCCCCTTCACCTCCTCTAGGCTTTCCAAAGGCCAACTTTTCAACGAGGCCTTTTCTGTCTACCCCATTTCGAGGTGCAGGCCCTCCCCCAGCATTCCCAATGCTCCCCACCCCAATGCTCGAGTTTTCTCCATTGTACCAATCACTGTCTGACCACAGGTGGATTCTGTGGGAAGCTAACAATTCCTAAGCTTCAGGATCCCTCACTGGTAGGTTCCAAGGCTCTGTACCTAAACTGATATTTATACCTTTTTGTTCTTTTTCATCTTGAAGATTTCATCCTCCCCCACCCCTGAATTATATGAGTGAGCTTCAGGCTCTGCTAAAACCTGGCTCTGGCTGCCTCTGCCTCTGACAACTTACCTGTTTTTATTTCGTTTATTGTGTCTCTCTCTGTACCATTAAAATGTAAACTCTACAAGGGCAGAGGTTTTTGTCTCTTTTTGTTTGTTTTAACTGTTATATCCCCATGGTCCAGAACACTGGCTGCACACAGAAGGACCTCCATAAATGTTACTGAACATATATATGTCAAACCCAGTCCATACTTTTTTCAGGGCTCTGCCTTTCTCTTAGGATGGAGACCACCCTCCATGGACCCCGCCCTGTCAGCTCTCTCCATCGTCCCCTGCACTAAGCTCCAGCCACCTGCCCTCTTTCTGCTCCCAGATGGGCCGAGCTCCAGGCTCAGGGCCTTTGCACGTGCTATTTCTATTCTCTGTACGTTCTTTCTTCTTTCTTAGCCTCTTCATCCTCTAGGTCCCTCCTTGTATGTCACTTGCCTGTCTCAGCTCAACCCAGTCCTGGGGTTATGTGCTCTCTAGAACTTTGGAGTTTCTCTTTATGGCACTTGTGCTGTTGCTGGTTTAGTATTTTTTGCTTCCTAATCTCTGAGAGGACAGGGCTGTGCTCACCTTAGGTGCTGCTGTCTCCCCAGCACAGGTAAGTGGGCCTTTTCATGGGCCATGCACCACCTTCAGCTTGCCAGTAGATGTCTTGCTGAGAAAATGAGTGAAATAAAAAACAGTTGGGGAAAGCAGGCATCAGGCACGGTTAATATCAAAATAAACAAAATCACAGAATCTATGACACGTCAGAGCTGGGATGGGGGGTGGAGATGGTCTGGTTCTTAACTTCTCTTGTGTCCCTGTGGAGGTGTGTCCTGAAGGCTGCTTCTGCATATGTGCACGCGTGTGTGTACATGCACACAAGCAGGTGTTGGGGGGAGGAGACGGCGGCCAGGCAATGAAAGAAATAGCAAAGAAATAAATCTCATTCTCACTTCAAATGGACAAGTTCTGCTTTTATCTGTTTATATACTGAATTTCTGATTTTGTTTGAAAAGAAATTAAGACTTCCAGCCAAAATCAAATTTGGAAACTGCTGGGAAGTCTTAATTTCTTAGTGAAGAAATTAAAGCCCAGAGAGCAAAGATACTTGCCCAAGGTCACAGAGCTCCCTCTCTCCAGAGCAACAGGGCTGGGGCCCGCACACCGGTCTCTTGATGCCCAGCCCACTCTTTCTGGCCTTGGCGGAGCGTGGTGCCATGTTCCCAGCTGTGACCAGGTGGCTGAGCACCTGGCTGTCCTGGAGCTCACAGAGAAGCCCCAGGGATCACCATGTTTTGATCCCATCCTGTGCATCAGGGATCATTTTACCAACAGGAAACACAACTTTCTGGATGCCTATGGTACAAGTGCCAATGTCAAGTTCATGTACCAAAGGGGAAATCCCAACACAGAAAGTAACTTTCCTTTGAGTCTTTCAGTTCACATTCATTGGCTACTTGTTCATTTTATTATCCAGAGGAGCTTCTGAGAAGATACATAATAGAAGGCACCACAGTTTTTAAGAAAATGTATGGGAACAAAACTTAAATTTAAAAAGGGAAATAACTCGTCTGTTAGCATAATGGGGTGTGTGTTAAAAAAATATAGAGGACCATTTCTCATATTTTTTGATGATCAAATAAATGTCTCTGGCCAATGGGACCTCTATGTGAGAAGGAGATCCATTATTTTTTATTGTTTAAAATTAAGTCTTTACTTTGTTTTCTGATTACAAAAGAAACAGGTATTTCTGAACAAATAGAACTTTACAGAAACATTAGAAAATATTTCAATAATCACAGTTAAAACTCTTCTTTAGAGATGGGGTCTTGCTACATTGCCCAGGTTGCTCTCAAACTCCTGGGCTTTAAGTGATCCTGTTGCCTCAGCCTCCCAAGTAGCTGGGGTTACAGGTGTAAGCCACCACACCTGGTTTCAACTTCAGTTAATATTACTTTGTTTTCAAACCTACTTAGTGAGTGCCGGACTCTATTCTAGACATTAGGGAGGGCAACCATTTATGCCCTCATGGGGCTTACAGTTCCAAGAGACATGAAATCATACAATTGCAAAAATTCAACTGTGTTTGATATTTAAAATGAGATATGAAGTCATAAAACTAGGAAGAAAGACCTTGATGAGGAGGTCTAGGAAGGCTCTGTTGAAGGAGTTAAGATGGAGCTAGGATCTGTTAATTATATGACGAAGGAAGGGAAGAATGTTCAAAGAAAAGAACAACCTATGCAAAGGTCCTGTGGCAGAAGGGAGCAGATCAAACTGACGGAGGAGCTGGTTCATAGTGGGGCTACAGGAGGCATCTAGGGTCAGGGCTGTTAAGACCATGGTAAGATATTGGGGGTCTTAATCTTAAAAGCAAAGGAAGCCGTAAACTTTTAAGCAAGGGGTATATGATCAAATTTATACTTGATATATATTCTCTCTGACTTTTGGGGGTGCATTTATGCTCAATTCATTCTTTATCAGAATGGCTTAAGCAGAAGAAATTTTATTGGCTCATTTTTATTGGCTGTAGCTTGATGTAGGGGCTCAACCTATGTCCTCCTGGGGGATATTGAGCTAGAGATGGCTGCATAGGCAGATAATGTATGTAAAAATGTACCAATTTGAGGGCGGCACCTGTGGCTCAAAGGCAGGGTGCCAGCCCCATATGCTGGAGGTGGCAGGTTCAAATCCAGCCCTGGCAAAAATCTCTGCCTGTCTGCCTGCTGATTCTCCATGCAGGAATGGTCTTGATGATGTCACCCTGTCTGGGCTGCCCCCAGGCTCCTTTCATCTTTCGTGGTCTTGATAAGGAGCTACAGGATGGTCCACCTTTGTGCTTTACCCTGAATTGGGGGACCCACAGAGAGATCAGCCTGTCCACATCCCACACTTGCCCAAGAGTGGGCAAGTAGGGTTCTCAGAGAAAAATCAAGATGTTACTGAGATAAAGGTAAATGGATGCTCATTTTAAATGCTCATATATGTGTATACTTATAACACATATACAATTTTAACATAATGTCGCAATTATGATGCACCCTCTTGTGTAATATTTTTTTGGTTCATAAATATCAGCATTTTTTCATGATTACCACCACCTTGTGGCATAGATTAGTTTGGGAAGGATGCTTTAATTAGGCAAATGAGCTATGTGTCCTCAGTGTACCACACAGGGAGGGGTTCCCCCCAGGGGCATCCTAGGGACTGAGCCCCTGGAATGACCAGTTGCCGGCAGAGGGTTGAAGCTTGTGTGGTTAAAGACCTCATACCTTGTGCAAATTGGCCTGGCCCACGCTCTGGGTCCATTTTTCTTCTCTGGGAGCTCTCACCTCCCTAAGTAGGATTTCAGCTCTTGTTCTGCCCCTTTCAAAATACAGCGTACAAAATGGGATGTGTTCCTACTCATGGTTCATGAGGATGCGTTCATGTTGGGGCACTAGCGACTGGTAGCCTATAGAAGTCTTCTGTCTGCAGTGGAGCACACATTGTTTTTTCCTTCTAGTGAAAACAAGGAAACTTCTAAAATAGTCTCTCCCCAAGTGCATGGGAATGGTTGAGAATGGGGCTTTGGCTCCGGATATCAAGGATTGAAGTCCTCCCTCTTCACAGACTAACTGTGGGTCCTTGGGTAAATTATGTAGCCCTCAAGGCCTGGCCTCCTCCTCTGCATTTGGGAGAAGTCCGAGCAGAAGACAGGATTCAGTGAGCAGGGTTTGCGTGGAGCAGGGCACCTGGGCACAGTAGGAACTTTATCTGTGTGGCTTGTTACTGCAGGGTAGGGAGACTGTCAGGCTTTGGGGCATGGGGGGAGCATTGGGGAACATTTTCCACTGTGGACAGAGCATTCCTTTGGTTCTTGGACACACCTCCATGTCCCAGTCTTTAATCCCTTTTGTCTGGAGTTCTCTCCTTTCTTTCTTTTCTTTCCAGGGCCTCTCTCTCTTGTAAGCAGCAGAATGAATGCTTTGGGCTGGGTTTTTTTGGAAGACTGAGGGTGGCTGCCCTCAGCATGGTGCCTAGCGCTCACAAATGCCTGTGGCTAGACAACTCCAGGAATCCTTTCTTTTACCCTGCGGCTCAAGGTCCACCTATCCTCTATTCACAGTCTGGTTAAGGAAGCCCTTTACCTGTTAGTATAATTGGTGAAGCAGGCCCAGGCTTTTAAATCAGGCATTTGAGTTTAAACTAAGCTCAGGGGAGCTCCATTTCTGGTGGCTCTTGGGTTCCTCCATTGGAAACTGTGACCCTTGCTTATGTCTGGCAGGGTTAAGAGGATTCTGTGTGCTGTCTCTGGCACACAGTAGGCCTTCAATGCATACTCATTCTCGCTTTTTCCTACCAGAGTGATGAGAATTACTCGGCAGCCTTGTTTGGGGTATGTAGTTCAATGCAATGGGAGATTAATCAGGGTCTATATTAGCTTGCTGGTGCTGTCATAACAAAGTACCACGAACTGGGTGGCTTCAACAGTAGAAGTTTATTTTCTCACGATCTCGGAGGACTGGAGTCTGAGATCAGGGTATTGGCAGGGGTGGATTCCGAGGCCCTCCGTTTGCAGATGGCCACCTTCTCACTGTTTTCTCACATGACCTTTCCTCTGTCTGTCTCCTACTCTCTTCCTGTAAGGACACCAGTCACCTTGGACTAGAACCCAATGTGACATGACCTCATTTTACTTTAATTGCCTCTTTAAAGACCCTATCTCCAAATACAGTCACATTCTGTGAACTGGGTATTAGGACATCACCATGGGAATTGGGGGACTTGGGGGGTGCAATTCACTTTATAATAGGGGCATTGAATCAGATCAACTCTTATGCCCGTCACTCATAATTACAGTTCCCTTGCTTGGGCCTTGAAGGCATTTTGAGCTTCAAGACTTCTCTTTCCAAAGGGGCTACGTCTAGGGTGGAGCCTCCATGTTGGCCGACTCATAAGTAATTGCAGAGATCAGCCTCAGTCCCGGGGAGTAAACAGATCCAGGGGGGAGTTCACTAACCAGGGCAGGTGCCCGGCCACAGCACAGGCCCCACACATCTCCTGTGTTATAATGGCACTGCTGCTGGCCCTGGGCCCAGCCATTTCCTGCAGGGTCTCTTCAGCTCTGCCTTTGCCACGTTGCGGGCTTCTAGATGCCACTCCTGTTCCCAGCTTGCTGGGCTGCCAGCCCTGGGCGTGGGGCACCAGGGAGAAGATGCTGTTTTGGTGAACTGGGCAGACTAGCAGACGTCCCCATGGAGCCGGGTGGGATGGCATTAGCTAGAGGCTAATCTAGTTAGCAGCCACATCCTGTGTCTCCTGAGGCTCCTCTCTACCCCATTCCCAGGCAGAGGCAGACGAAACATGAGAGGCCCAGAGGTAGCTCCAATCTCTGGATCTCAGAGACGCTGCCCTGGGCATCCCTGCCATCTCTCACTGGTCCAGAGCCAACCTGCTCTGCCTGTGACCTTGTTTCCTATGGCTGTGAAATGGGCAGTACCATAGGATCCCATGACAAAGAAGGTTTATGAGCCTCTATGGTGATTTCTGTGCTAAGAACAGATGTGTGCCAGGTTCTGAAGTGGCTGAAGCATACAGCACTTGTTTCATGAAAGAGGGGCTGGAAAGTCAGGATCTGGGTCCAGTAGAAACATCTCAGAGGTTATTAGAACACTCTAGGGCATAAGAACTGGCCAACACACTTCAGAGGCTGTGGGGAAATACAACCTTGTGTATAGGAGCTTAGAAATTTAGCATTTGCATGAAAAGAGGGCTAATCACAGACCTAAAAAAACTGACATTGGGCTCGGTGCCCACGACACAGTGGTTATGGTGCCAGCCACATGCACCGAGGCTGGCGGGTTTGAGCCCAGCTCGGGCTGTCTAAACGACAATGACAACTACAACCAAAAAATAGCCGGGCGTTGGTGGTAGGCATCTGTAGTTCCAGCTACTTGGGAGGGTGAGGCAAGAGAATCACTTAAACCCAAGAGTTTGAGGTTGCTGTGAGCTGTGATGCCACAGCTCTTCTATTGAGGGCGACATAGTGAGACTTTGTCTCAAAAACAACAACAACAACAACAAAAAAAAACCCTACATTGATGCACATACATACCAAGATTACCTTTTAGGTTACATCTTAGGTAAGAGAAAACACATGAGTTCCTCTGATCATCAGATAAGAATGAAACTGTCTACCATGTTTTCCTTTTCACCTTGGCCGCCGGGAAGCTATAGGTAAAATCCAGTGTTCAGTTGCTGTATCTTTCAGATCTTTGGTTTCTGACATGGTTCTCTTCCTCTCTTTGAGTCAATTTGTCACTTAAATTATGTATAAGCATTAAAATTAAATAAGCTATTATACATAATGACTCACTTGATATGGAATCTGGAACATGATAATTACTGAGGTGTGTGTGTTGGGGGAGGGTTCCTGATGCTTATACATGGGGTATAAAATAGACTTTCATAATTTCTAAATGGTTATCATTCAGTTAACAAGTCCTCGTGATGTGCCAAATACTAAGGGCTTTACAAATATTAATCCATTTAATCTTCATTACAACTCTAGGAGGTATATATTATTATTATCCCTGTGCTGCAGGTGGAGAAACTGAGGCAGATGGAAACTGAGCAACTGGCCTAAAGTTACATGGCTAGAAAGCAGGAAAGGCAAACTCTGCATCTAGACATCTAGGCTGGCTGTCTTGGGGACTGAAGCTCTTACTCAGTACTTCAGGACTTAGCTGTGCTGTCCAATCACAGCACCCCTAGGCGTATGTGCCTGCTGGGCACTGAAGACATGGCGACTGAGAAACTGATTTTTCAACTTTATTTAATTTTCACATAAATAGCCACGTGTGGCTAGTGGCTACTTTCTTGGGCCGTGCAACCCTAAACCATCAACACTTTGCTCCTTCACTCTCACTCCTGACGTTGGCAGGAAGGCAGTGCAGGTACCCTAGTGTAGTTGACTGCAATGTGCAACAAGTATCAAGAACCTTAAGAAATTCCTCCTCCTCTTCCTCTCCATCCTTTTTCTTCTTCATCGTTGCAGCCAACATTTCCTGAGCTCTGAACGAGTCCCACTTAGTTCTCCCTCAAATACTTAGATGTAAGAACTTTTTCTGACATTCCCACTTAACAGAAGCTGGCATGCCACTAAGTGACTTGCTGGGGGCCACACAACCAGTAAGTGGCAGAGCTGGAATTTGGACCAAGAAATAAATGACTCTCAAGCCCAAGCATCTCCAGTTTTTCCTTTTTTTCAAGTCAAATGTGCTCCCCTTATGATTCCTTGGGCCGCAGGCCTATTGGTTTCCTCCAGAGGGAAATTTCTGTTATATTATCAACTACTGTCAGCATTTTTGGAGGAAAGAATGGGAAGGCAGAGGAGGAGAGCAGAGGCGGGGGAAGTGCTGGATCAGCACAGCCTTGGGGCAGCTGGTGAGGAGCACATGTATTGCAGCAAAGCAGCAAGGAGTGTGTTCAGAGAGCCCCCAGCCAGCCCCCCTCCAGGGAGAAGAGTCGGAACAAGACACCTCAGTTTCCTCATCTGTCAAGTGGGGACAAGGATGATTAAACAAGACAGTCTCTGAGAACACATCTGGCACATAAAAGGGCAGTTGACTTTCCTGTGTCAGAGCTTGTCTCTGGGGTAGAAGCTCCCAGGAGACCTAGCAGGGGAGAAGTCTTCTGGGCGTGGAGCTGTCTCCACCGTGGGCGAAGGGAAAGAAGATAGCTTGTTAGCTGAGGGGTCGGGGTGGGTGGTGGGGCTGCAGCACATGGCTGTCAGCTGAGATCACTGCCTTCCCCCTTCCAGCTGCCTGGGGATATTATGAGGTTATGGGGACAGGGAGGGGAAGCTCAAGCTTGGGGGCCTCTTTGGGGGTCTAAGGAGGGGGGCGCAGAGGAATAGGATGTTAATGAAAAAAACATTTCTTGTTCAAGGTGACTGAAAGGGTTGGGGGCGTGTTGGGTCAGGGTCTGCCTTTGGCTGAAAACAAGTCCCCCAGATGTGGGGGTCAGGCGCTGTCCAGCTGTAGAGGAGGCCTGGCGCAGGTCCAGCTGATTAGGTCCTCATAGGGGCTACCAACCTCAAAAGACCCCTGACTCTGAAGCTATCCATACCTCAAATGGGGCAGCTGTGGGGGCCTGGGGACAGAAAATCATGAAAGGCTGCCCTGTCCTCAGTTTGCAAAAATTCCACCCCTTTCTGTCTGGATCTAGGCTTCATTTGGACCCCTGCTAGAGGATTTCAGCAAGACCCAGGATGGCACGTGGTGGGCCCAGCTCTGAAATGGTAGAAACTGCCAAAGTGGGAATGCCAGGACGGATTTTTTTGGGCAACTCCCCACCTGCTCCTACCTTTAGCCCTAGGTGATTTCTAGACTTATAAAGAATGCACAGTATCTGACAGGGCCCCTCCCAAGTAGAGAAAACCAATCACAGAGCTTGTCCTTATAATGCCCTGACAGCTGGGCGTCTCTTCTTCACAGCTGGGGAAACTGAGGTTCCAAGAGATCAAGGCCTGAATTTACTTGGCTGAGAAGGAATCGGGGCTCAGACCAGGTTTCTGATCTTAGGGAAAGAAACCCTATGTGACTGACACACTTTTCTACTCCCTCCCGGATGCCAGGAGAGCCTCTAAAGGTGGAGGCCTAGCTTGTCATGAGGCAGAGGGGAGGGATGAGGAACTCCCATCATTTGTCCTCAGGATGCTTTTGCAAGAGGCTCTGGAGAAGCCAAAAGAATAGATCAAAGCTACAGGGAACCAAGAACAGGCCCTGAGCACACGGAGACCCCTGTTCCCTATCTGAGCCAGATTTCATTATAATTGGCCCTTGTCCCTCCAAAAGAAAACGGCTCCTGCAATGTGTTTTGGGATACATGGAACCCACTTTGTTCCCCTGGGAAACTTAGTTTTCCTCAGGAGTGAAGCTGTGTTTGATTTTGCAGACAAATGTATCTTTCATCCCATGGAATCCCCTCCAGGGTGAAGACGGGCCACCTGGCTCCTACCTACATCTGTGTTTCTAGGGATCCGGCTACATTGGGAAGTTGCTGAAGATACTGAAGGCTGTAAGCTGGCTGGGGGTCCTTGGATAGGAATGTCAGCTGCCGGAAGCCCCCCTTTTAGCCATCTGAATGTCACTCCTCCAGGCCAGAGGGAGTCTCCGCCCTTCACAGACTGGCAAATAACCTGCTCCGAAAGGGACTTCAGGGTCATCTCAGCCAACTTCTTTTTGGCATAGATGGGTAAACCAAGGCCCAGAAAGGGAAGGCACTGCACACTCAGGGACTGGAGAGCTTCCATTGGCCCGTGCTGCCTTTCTGGAGAAGAGCTGATGAGAACAGGGCAGTTGGTGGACAGCCAGGGCCCACACTCACAGGCTCTGGGAGGAGTCAGCCCCTGGAATATTCAGAAACAGCCTCCCTGCTTCTTCTCCAGAGGCAGGAAGGGTCCTCTCTTTCTCTAGTCTTGTTTGACTGTGTTTGTGATGGAGCAGAGGACGAAGGATCCCTCTCCCTTTCTCCTCTGTCAGCTCTGAAATAAGATCATTTCTACAGAACAAGTTCCCACGTCTCCAGCAGGTTCCAGGGAACCCTCCACAGGGTGTATATGGAAAGTGCCAGGCCCTAAGGACCTCTTTGGCTCTAACAGCTCCCAGATGACAATGACATCTGCAACCTGAGTGCCATTCTCTAAGCAGGGACTGAGTGTCACGTAGGCCAGGTGTGTCCTCCCAGGTAACCTTTAATCCTCCCGGGGTCCCGCGAGGGAGGTGTTTCTGGCTTCGCCCACAGACAAAAGGAGGAAACAGAGTCACACAGTGTAAGGTGACTTGCCCAAGTGCACAGAGCTGGGATGTGGAAGGGAATGGGACAGACCCCAAACTCAAGGCCATCCTTGACTCCATACTTCCTGCTTCTCTTAAAACAAGCGAGCTCTTAAAAAAAAAAAAAATCCAAAGCGTTCATTGGTATTTCTTCATGTCTGCCTGCTTCAGGTACTCTGCGTCCTTCTGTTTTAAATCGAAGTTACAAATTCCCAGTGCCCCCCAAAACAAAAACAAAAACAAACGCCCCTCCAAATCTGGAGCGATACGACACGCCGAGACACCAGCCTCCCTGCGTCTTCCACAGTACAAGGACTCCCGTATTTCTTTTCAGAAGCAGAACGGCTTTTCTTTTTTTTCCTCTCAGACAATGTGGTTCTAATATATATCAACAGAGCCAAAGAAAAGGCCCCCCCCATTTTTTTTTTTAAAGAAGTTAACTTCATTTCAAGAACTTATGTGTTTCTCATTAGTAACGCTGTCTTTTGAAATCCAGCTGACGGAGGCGATTCCAGTTGAAATCAAAACTGATATGCAAGGGTTTGACTAAATGCTGCCCTGTCGGCCCACACTGCCTCACTGGGTCTGATTGCTGGAGAGATGGGACAGGCAGAGCAGACGGCCACTTCCCTGCACCCTGTCCCATATCCCACCTCCAAAGTGAGTCTCTGGGACGTGGTGGGAGAGCCCACCAGACAGGGCTCTTTCAACCTGTCTTGCTTGTTAACTGATAAAGGGAGTTGAGACAGGGTCTTGGGCTAATGACCTTGAAGAGGGGCAAAGTGACACTCCTGGTGACCTGGTTGCAGGGGCCTACAGAATGCAGAGGGCTCCAGCCATTGTCAGAGCCACAATCTGAGTAATTCTTACAAGACAGATTGTGACAACAAGTCCCTCAAGGAGCTGCACCACTCCCCAAGTCCTAGTTTTCTAAACTGTTCTAAGCAGAAAACTCCCACTTGCTATTTTTGGGGCCAGTTTTGACATTTCTTCTCCATTGGAGACCAGGCCTCCTGGAGAACATTAGGAAAATGGAAAAATCTTCCCAGGGTCAGCCAAGAGGCCACGCAGCCTTCTTGCTGGTTGGGGCCACTTTCTCCAGTGTCTGGATCTGCCGTTTGCTGAATGGACCAGCAGCGTCAGCTTTCACGGGGGAAGGTGCTGCCAGTCTGGCCACTGACCCCAAATTGGATTTCTTTTTCCCTAATAAAAATCCATCTTGTTCTTAAGAGAGCTGATGAAGGCTGCTCCACATACCCAAGGGATTTATTTCAAGGATGACAGAAAAAACCTGGATGGCTCTCCGGATGCAGCCCTCATCCTTGTCTAATCAAGTTTCTCCCATTCTTCATAGACCTCTATGCGATCTCGCAATCCCATTACTAGGCATCTACCCAGAAGAAGAATAAACCATTTTATCATAAGGACATTTGCACTAGATTGTTTATTGCCCTTCAATTTACAAACACCAAGATGTTGGAACAACCTAAGTGCCTAACAACACATGAATGGATTAATAAACCTTGATATATGTATACCATGGGATACTATTCAGCCATAAAGATGGAGGCTTTACATCTTTTGTATTAACCTGGATGGAGTTGAAGAACATTCTCCTTAGTAAAGTTATTGCAAAAATGAAAAACCAAGTATCCAATGTACTTAATACTAATATGCAGTCAGTAGACAGACTAATATATGCCCACACAAGAGAAAAACGCAATTCAACTCAAGTTGGGGGAAGGAGATGGGTGTGTTCCCACCTAATTAGCATAATGTAAGGGTATATGGCACACCTCCTGGGTGTGGGACACAACTACAACAGGGACTTTAACAAATGCAATATTGTAACCTAATTGTTTGTACCCTCATATTAATCTGAAATAATAATAATAAAAAAAGACCCAACAATGTTCTTCCTTCCAGGGAAACCTCCCTCTATCTGCCAACCCTGAGTGATGGCCCCAGCCTTAGAGTCATCTGCCTGGGCCACTCCCTTTACAAAAATAACTGGGCAATGTCTTTTTACCAAATTGTCCCTTCTCGCTTATCTTGTTCTTTAAACTTCTAGGCGTCCAGACATTCTGGTCTTGTCTTCTTAGCTGGGAATGTGGCTTTCTTGAGGACCCAAGTCCTTTCCATGTCTGTGTTCCTAAGTCTTTATCACACAGACTTAGCACGGGATTTGCAAACAATACCAGTGATTATTCAAACATTGCATTTTACTTTAACCCCTGTTCTTATCTGTTCCTTTAATAGTGAACTCCCTTAGAAAAATGAAAAATATTTCCAAGAGATGACAACAATAATTCTTTATTGAGTTGCTTTCTCTTTTATGGCTCCTCTGGTCCTGAGAGCCGTGATGCTTGAATTTGTTGGCTCAGCCCTTGCTGGCTGCTTTCTCAGGCGTTGCCTTATTTAAAGAATGGATGGATCTGGATGATAAACGGATTCAGTTCTCCATAAGGGAGACTGAGGGACCATCTCTTCCCCACCTCCCTCTTCTCAGACTAAGTTCGGGGAAACAGAAGGCAGTGTGTTGTGGAGGGGAGCCCGCCAAATGTTCCTGGGTTCAAATTCTAGTTCCATCCCACACCTGCACCAGAACCCTGGGCAAGTGACTTCGCATCTCTGGCCCTCAGTTTCCTCATCTGTGAAATGGGGATCATCATGGAGCCCTCCTTGCAGGGTGATGGTCTAGACGAAGTGGGTTCATAGTGACATTGTACTTGCCATTGTTCGTTGAGCTTTGCGAGGCTGGAAGTAAATGTGAACAGCTTAGACAACATCTAATCTGGAAGTCTTTTCTACTCCCGTGCCTACTCCACTGATGGGTTCAATTCCTTGCCGTATAATAGGCATCTTCTCTTCACAGTCCCCACCCTGTTTGTGTCTGCTGTCTGTCATATGAGTGGTTGGCATCACTCTTCTCCACTAGAAGCTCCCAGACAGTGAACCAGGGCCGTATCTGTTTTCACTCTGTGTACTCTGGGCCTACCTGGGTACGTTAGCTTTCATCTCCTATCTCCTTAGGCCCATTTTCTGAATTAAATCAGAGATTCCCTTGCTTCCCTGTTAGCCTTATATCAAGGGCTAGTAGCAGAGGCCATTGGGCAGGGACTTTAAGCCCATTTTGCAGATGTTTGAGCCATGCAGGGAGGTGTTCTCCTGCCTGCAATGTATAGAATCCTGGTGTCCATGCTGCTGACCTGGCATTCAGGGGCCATCCCCTCTTCTCCACCTGACCAGCCTCACTCCTCTTTAGAGATGAACTCCAGTGCCACCTCCTCAAGAAGCCTTCTTTGACTATCATAGGCTTAGATATTTAAAAATGTAAATTATGAGCACAGGCTCTATCATAGACTTAGATATCTGGAATTAATTATGAGTCTTGCTCATTGGAATGTGGCTCCCAGAGACTCCCTGAAGCTTTGAGTTCCCGGTGCCCAGACCAGGCATAGTAACCAGCAAGTGCTGCTTGAATGAATCCTGTTAAAGCAAAACCAAATCAAATCCAAATCACTCCTACTCTGGCCAGAAAAAGCTGATTGATATGGATCCTGTGATACACAGCCACTTTCTTTCTTAATTCATTCAAATAATATTTATTGAGCATTCACTGTGGTGCCAGGCCTTGTGCTGGGTGTTGGGTGCTAGGGAGCCAGTGGTGAATTGAATGTATTGGTTCCTGTGTCCTGGAGTTCATTGTCCAATCCAATGAGTTTGTGAGCACAGGGATAAGGGCACAAGCCTCTTTGCCAGACACTGCCTTAAAGCCACCATACTCAAGCTAACCACTGGTCTCTAAAGATATGGATAAAAATTAGCTGACTGTCACAAAGCTGTGGCTTCTTTTCCTGGCTATGGCACCTGAGAGCTCAGGGGAGCAGACAGGCAGGGACAGAACCATGCTGCTCTCAAGGCAAGGCTGACCCTCTGAACTCAGGGCCGGGGAGGACTCTGTCCACCCAGAACCAGCTGGGCAGCCCAGCTGTGGCCGACATGGCTGGAAGGTCCTAATTAGTTCATTTCCCCAGCCCCGTGGGCTGTGGGCAGGCTCCCTTGACCTTTTGCCCTTCCACATCTCACTCAATTTAGCAGTTCAAGGTTCACCCTAGTGTCATCAGGGTGGCACATGGAAAATGTCCCCCCCACCCCCCGCCATTAAATAGAACCATGCCTTTGTGGCAGCTCCACCTGGAAGACCTTGGAATCCTTCCCTCCCCAGCCTGGTTCTGAGGGCTGCATTGAGGGGATGGGCTGTGGATTGAAAGGCCCAGCTGCAAATTCTGGCTCTGCCATTTAACCAGTGGCTGTGTCCTGAGCAAATGACTCACCCTCTCTGACCCTCCGTTTCTTCCATTATGAGGACACTGATATCCACTTCACTTGGTGCTTTGATGGGATGAGATCTGTAAGGCAAGGGGCACAGGGCCTGGACTTCATAAGCCCTCAGTTCAAGCCCCGGTACTCTGCTCAACGATCTCTAGCCTACACTTCCTGCAAGAGCAGGCGCAGTGTCTGCTCAGCTCACCACTGCATGGCCAGCATCTTGCACAGATTCCCACACATAGGAAACATTTATTGAAGGCCTTCTGTGTGCCATGACCTGAGCTCCAGACATTTTTATTTTTTAATTTTTTACTTTATCAGAGACAGGGTCGTTGCCCAGACTGGAGTGTATTGACTATTAACAAGCATAATCGTAGCTTCTGAGTAGCTGAGACTACAGGTGTGAATTACTGTGCCCAGTTTCTGAGACACACCTGTTAAATGAAAGAATGTTTTCTTCCACTACCCACCCTCTTCTGTAGGGCTGAGCCCTGGGTAGGATGGGGCGCCCGCCAAGCAACTCAAACACTTGGACAGGGCAGAGATCCTGGGTCAGGAAGCCAGGAAAGATAAGGAGCTCTGAGTTCTGGGCTCAGTTCTGTTCTCTGCAGCCTGCCTCTCTCAGGAAATGGGCATCAGTTCTTCCTTCCTTGTCCCCTACCCCATCCATGCCATACGCCCAACATCAGGGGCTGTTGGGTGAGCCCCAAGCTCCTCACCTTCCCCGGCTGAGTCCCTGTACTACTCAGGTGAGCAAGTGGGGATACATATTCCAGCCTCTCAGGGTGGTGGGAAAGGGGATGGAGTAAGTATAGTTAAGTGCCTAGTGTGACACCTGCGAGGGGAAGGTCTGACCACATTAGCGTCCCTCCTTCAGCCAGCAGGACAACAGCCTGTTATCAAAGTGTGTTTGGTCCTCAGATCAGGGAGCTGGTCAGAAATGGGGCATCCCAGGCCCCGCCCCATCCCCACTCAGTCACAGTCTGCACTTTGACAGGATCTCCGGACCTGTGGGCACAGGCAACTTTGAGAAGGGCTGCTCCACTACCTGCCCTTGAGCTGGTTACTACTTCTCTGGGCCTGCTTCTTCGCTTGTAAGTTGGGGAGATGTTAATAGTAATAACCATCCAGCCTTGACATGAGCCAAACAGAATAAGAAAATCCAGTCCGGATGAAAACAATAGGATGGAATATTCTATTGCCAAATAGAAAGGGACTGTGGGCTCTGGGCTGGGCTCTAGGCCACAGCTCTATTGGTTGCTGGAAGCAGATGGAACTTGAGAGTGGGGGCAAGAGAGGGGCAGGGGGGGTCATGCCCTCTGTCCTGTGATGGTTTTAAATATAGAGCCAAGGAAGAGTCTGGACCAGCAGAGACCTCCTCCTGCTTCTTCTTATTACGGGGTCGGTGGCGGGGAGGTCAGGAATCACGCCCCATCCTGTGGTTACCAGGACCCCTCCCTAATAAAGCTGAGGGCCAGGAGGCTAGGCATTCCAGGGGACATAATTAAAACCACTGAGGGTTATTTGGAATAACAGACCATTTAGTCGGAAGCACTTGCCATGCTAATTCAAACAAGGTGATTACAGGCGATTAGTGAGCCTAATGCCTTCAGTTTAAAATCAGTCAGGGCATAGGGATGAGCCTGTGGCCTCTGCTACTTCCTCTGGGTGGTGGAGGACACCGACCTGGGAATAAAATTCACAAGGTCAGTGCCAAGGAGCTCACAGGGCCCCCACCGTGAGATGGTAAGATGTGCACTTAGTGCAAACTACTTCCAAAGTGGAGGAGGCTGACCCCACCCCGGGAGGGCCAGAAATTAACTCCTTCGAGCACACCCAAACACCTTCACCTGCCCCAGCAAAGCTGATTCCTGCACACCTCTTTAGGCCTATCCCTCTTTAGGGAAGCAGCTGGGTCTTGTGACCCTGAGAAGGAATGTTTATGGGTGTACCTGCACACACTTAATATCCTAATAAGCACTGTGCTAAGCAACACTGGACACATCACCCTCTTTAATTCACTTAAGTCAACACCCCTGTTGTCTCCACAGACAGATGAGGAGCTAGGGGCACAGACAGAAGTCTCCTGCTCAAGGTCATGCTGTCAGAAAGTGGCTGTGCTGCGTCTTTTACCCAAATCTGCCTGACTTTGAAACCCTCCTATTGTCTTGCAGAATACTTATAATAAGTCCATGAGGTGGGCATTGTCACTGCGGTTCCTGTCTTGTAATTGAGGGGACTGAAACTCAGAGGAACTAAGGAACTTTCCAAGGAGTCTTGTCAGCTGGTGGGTGGTGAGCTCAGGCATTTGACCCCTACATTTGCTCATGCCCAGCCCCATGCTTCTCATTCCTGCAGTGCTCTGAGCTTGGATGGGGAGGGAATGGCAGGGGACCTTCTGGGGAACGGCTTCCTAGACAGAGGGAACTGTACAGGCATGTGAAATAGGGAGCTTTCTGCTGTTGGAGACCCAAAGCCCACATCAGCTGGCTTAGACTTATTTAATAAGGAATAAGTATTAGCACCAGCAACAAGAGGCCCCAAGGGTTGCTTAACATCGAGGCTCCACAGCGTCATCAAGATCACAAGTCCTTTTCCTACCTGCCTTCCATCCATCAGATATTATTGAGCATTTTCTACGAGCCAGGACACTCCTAAGCCTTGGGAATACATGGTAGAAAAGCAAAGTCTTGCCTTCACGGCGCTTACATCCCTGTGTGAAAGACTAATAATAAAACACATATCTACATGCACATTGGGCATATAGTAGACCCTCTATAGCTGACCACTTCTCTACGTTGATTACCTGCTTAACTCGACCTAATGTTCATAGACCGGAATTGCACCACATGTACATATCGGTACATAGACCAAGTTCCTTATGGGGTTGGTGACCTCCATATGCTGACCATTTTGTTACAGTCCTTTGGGTGATCAACTTCAAGGGTTCTACTACATATGGAATTTGTATACATAGCATGTATAGACTTGAGCATCCCTAACACGTTTAGGTTGAGCGGCCCTAATTTGAAAATCTGAAATGTTTCAAAATCCAAAACTGTTTGCATATCCACATGATGCCCCAAGTGGAAAATTCCACCTGACCTTGTGGGATGGACTGCAGTCCAAGGTGCACTACACATTGTTTATTCAGAATCCCCAAAGGAAAAATAAATTACCTTTAGGCTATGTGTGTAAGGTGTGTATGAAACCAATGATTTCTGTCTTTAGACTTGGGTCTAGAGATACTTCATTATGTATATACAAATATTCCAAAATCTGAAAATATCTGAAATCTCAAACACTTGTGGTCCCGAATATTTCAGATAAGGGATACTGAACGTGTGTAATATATATACACACTCATACATACAAATACTTATTATATATTATATACATGCATAGTGTATGTATATAATACACAGTATCTGTCTATTTTATACATATGTATATATATGTGGCCTGTGGCCAATAATGTCAATTAGGAGTTAAAGGAACAAAGCAAGGGGATAGAGAGTGACACGGGGGAGAAGTCAGAGTAGTCTTTCTGAGGCCCTAACATGTGAGCAGGGATCTTTATGAAGGGGGAGAATGAGCCAGATAAACGTGAAGGGAACTGCACATGCAAAGGCCCTGGGGAAGGGTAGGGAAGTGCTTGGAGCAGAGCAAGTGGGCTGCACATCTCTTCAGAGGTCAGCTTTCTCTCCGCATGAATGCCTCCACGGTGGGAGAAGTGGCCGTACCATTTCCAGGCACCACACGCAGACATGACACCAGCCCGTGAATAACAGGAGTGTCTCTTTCCAGTTTGTCGCTCTTTTTGTAAATGAAGAAACCTTTCCTGGGAACCCTGGCAGTTTTTTCTCCTTAGTCTTATTGGCCAGAACTGAGTCATAGGCCTGTGTCTACGCCTGTCCCAGACAGTGAGAGGTATACCCTTGGGGCTGGTGATGGGGAGAGAGGAGGTTGATGTCCCCCCAGTAAAATGTGGCCTCCCAGGAAGGAGTAAGGGATCTGGCTGCTGGGTAGGCCAACACTGTGGGTATTGTGGCAGGAGCTGTGGGCTGGGAAGCAGCAGCATTTTAGTGAGGCTAGGCCACTGTTGACTTGATGTGCTGTACCCAGTGGGCCCAGGACTGCTCCCCCTACCTTCTCAGAGTATCTCTCTTCTTCACCCTCAGCCCCATGCCCCAATCTACGTCTATTTGGCTTTCAAAATATCTCCATTCTGGGCAATAGGAGCAATTAAACTAAAACAAGGAATGGAAAAAGCCCATCTTTTTACAAAATGCACAGTTGGCAAAGTAAAAAATAAATATGTTGGTATTTTGAAAATGAAGATTCCATGATTCTATTTAAAAGAAAATTTCCCCTAAAGCAGTCAGAGAAACGTCTTGCCTCTGGCATAGATTTCCTAAGGTCTGGTCAGAAGTCCACATAGCCACTGCCCTGCTTCCTCTGTAGTCATCACCACGGCCAGAAGGTGCATGGGAAGGAGTCTAGAAGTCTGGGAGCCCAGGACTCTGAGCAAGAGCTCTGCAGTCTGAGGTCTGAGCTGGAAGGAAGTCCGGAGCATTGGAAGCAGTGGGCTGTCAATCATTAGAGGCTCTTCTGGGAGGACCCAGAGGAGGGAGCTGTCAGGAAAGAACCCAGGCAACACCGGAGTCCAGACCCCTTGTTTAGCTGAGAGGGCAGAGGCATCTCCATAACTCTCTTGGCTGCAAGTGACAAAAGCCTAATTCAAGCTGACTTAAGCAAAAAAGAAATGTATTGGCTCCTGTAATTGAGAACTTCAAGTGTGGATGGCTTCAGACATGGCTGGATCCAGAGGTTCTGTGTGTTTGCCTCTCTCCACCTCTTGACTTTGCTTTACGCTGCAGCGCTTTATTTTAGGCAGGCTTTCTCTAAGCACTGAAAAAGATACCCACTGGAAACCTAAGGCATGCATGGTGCTGATGTGTTGGGATCCTGAGGAGGAGACACTTGATCTCTTCCAGGATCCATAGTACCAACTCTCATGAAGGTCAATGGTTTTCCCTGTTTGGGTGACATGCCCAATTCTTGGTCCATTCTCTGTGGACAGGGAGTGGGGGGATTCCATGATTTGTAAGCATGGATCATGTGCCCATCTCGGTCATCAGGAGATAAGTAGGGTCCTGAGATTGTTTCCTAGGAGCTGCGGGATGGGGGGGATGCCCTAATAGACAGAGGGTCCCTACATATGAACCACAGCTGCCCACCTCAGGAAGTGACTGGCCCAGGGTCACCCGAGTGCTAAGTGTCCTTACTCATGGTCTGGTGCTCTTCCCATCATGCACTGTCCTGGGGGGTGTCACTGGAGAGGCCTCTGGATGATGACTATGACGGGGTTAATGTGGAGGAGGCTGAGGTCTCAGCCATGGTCTCAGGCAGCTGTGATGGAAGAGGCAGGTCACTGGGCTCACTGCCACTGATGAAATTATGATTCTGCCTTTATTTTGTAACCAGGCAACATAGTTAACCTCACTGACCCCCAGTTTTCTCATCTACAAAGTGGGATAATATACTTATGTTCCTGGGCTGAATGAATTATTGACAGTCCTTTTATGGTGGGACAAAGGTGGAAGAAAGATGAGTGCTTTGCTCATCAAAGCCTGTCCCAGGGCAGGGTGGAGGCACACGGGACAGAGATGTTCCCTAAAGTGGGGCTGACAGGAAATGACCTGAGTAGGGTCTCTCGTGTTATCTATGGGGGTCAGGGTAGGGTTGTGAGATTTAGTAACTAAAAACACAGGATACCCAGTTAAATTTGAATTTCAGATAGTCGATAAATAACTTTTCAGTACTGTATAAGTTCATCTCACACAATACCTGAAACATGTTTATTATATAATTTTTTTTTGTTATTTATCTGTAATTTAAATTCTTATACTTTATCTGGCAACTTTAGGTCAGGGGAAGGTAAGTGCAAGGATCCCACTGTTCAAGGTCATGGACCTGATCCCAGGGATATGGCCTACTTGTCTCCTGGTGTCCCCCCCTTACCCCTCCCAATCTCCCCAGAGGGTTAGCCTGGCTTGCTCTGCCAGGAATATTTTTAAGGACTGCCTCTACCCTGATGTTTCTATTAATAGTATCCCAGGGGACTGTTTCAGGGTTGCCCAGTTCAAAGGACATATTGGAAACTTGTGTCTTGGGTCAGAGGTTTCTTGGAGGACATTGTATAACTGGATACCCCAGGAAGGAAAGTGAGTGGCACCACAGAGCCCTGGATACCACAGGCCTTGTTGTCCCTGCACTTCCTTGTTCTGCCAGGTTTGGGACAGGCCTGCTGGCCAGGGCAGGAATTATAGCTGTGTTGGAGAGGAAAGGTCTTGGGAAAGATTAGATGGAAGCTCGAAGATTAATTTCCATTCCAACTGAGCCCCTGACTTCTAATATCCAGTCAGGTCCTCTGCCCAGGCCTCAGGCTCGCTTACCTGTGAGATGGACTCTCCTTCATTCCTGCAAAGAGGAACAGAAAGAGAGTCCTCCGTGTCCAGATCCCCCGATGCTTTGGAAGAAAGATGGTGTAGCTGTCTGAACCACTGCCCACTACCTCCTGTGATGGGGTGCAGCCAGCCCAGATACTCTCTCTCTGGCAACCCGTGGCTTTGGAGGATGAGTAGGAGGAAGGCCAGTAGTCTCCTTCAGCTCAGATTAGTCCTTCCTTTGTGTTCAGCTCAGCTTGGAGTGTGGTGAGAACATAGAACTGAAGAGAGAGCCCCAGCCCTGCCTCTTCTTAGCTATAGACCTAGGGCCAACAGCTCCACCTCCCTGAACCTTGGTTTCCTCATCTGGAAAAATGGGGCTAAATAAACTTGATCTTCCCACCTAATAGGGAGACATTGTAGATGAAAGTGCCTTATCCATAATAAGAATTGAATAATGCAAGGAGTTAAGATGCTCCTTGGAGGAATGTGTTCCGTCCCCTCCCAGAACATCCTCTCCCTTTCTTCTCTAGGAATATGCAATTGTGGGATACATTAGTGATGGTGTAGATTTTGCCAATAGTGATTTAAGCAGAATGCTTGGAATGTGAGTAACCCAGGACTGTGGTTGGAACTCTGTGGGCACCCAGGCCCCTTCCATCTTGTTGCTCCATTTTCCTTGGGGGATGACCTCATACACATGGTTGGAGGGGCTCCCCACCATGTTCACATTCAAGTTAGTGGAACAAGGAAGTGGGATGGGAGGGGGGCATGGACTGGGCACTGTACCTATATCATGGCCAAACTCAGCTGCAAGAAAAATTGGAAAATATAGTCTTTTGTATGGCTACTTGCTAAGCTAAAAATCAAGAGTTTTAATATTATAGAAAAGCAGATGGAATTTTAGGGGTCTCTAGCATTCTCTGCCATGGATGTCAGTTTTCTGACTCCGCACTTCAGTTCACTGCATTGATGTTTACTGAGCATGCATTAAATGCCAAGCCCTATGCAAGGATTGGGGGGAAGTAAAGAGGAAACAGTCTTGATGCAACCTGGTGGATTTGGACCTAAGAAACAGGCAGCCAGTACCTTGAGGGCTGAACTCCTCAATACTTAGTGTCTTGTTCTGTGGTCTCTGGGGAGCTGTGTGCATCCTAATTCACAGCTTCCTGGCTGGGTCACTGCAGCAACTTTGTTTTGTAGTGGTGGGGGAAGAAGTTCGTAGCTTAGTTGACCACAAACAAGATGAGCAACCAGAGTGACCAACTCAAGGAGTATCTCACTCAGGGCTCTTTTGGCTGCAAGTAACAGAAACTTAGCCCAAATCAGTAAAGGCCAAAATAAAGGAATTTATGTTTTAGGAGTTTATGTAGCAAAGAGTGGTAAACTCATTTCAGGCATATTGGATCCAAGGGCTCTATTGTACCATCAGGCTTTCTCTCTTGGTCTCTTGGCTCTGCCTTCCTCTGCTTTGCTTCATTCCCAAATTCTACAAAAGTGGCCACCAGCCTTGCCAGGCTCTCCTTCATAACAGCTTAGCAAACCCAGCTGAAAGAGCATACCTCCTTCCCGGCATTCCAAGGAAAGTTTGGGGCCTGATTTTCATTGGCCCAAATTGGGTCATGTGCCCTTTCCTTAACCAATCATTGTGTCTTAGGCAGGAAAAGCCTTTTGATTGGCTAGGCCTGGGTCATGTACTCGCACTAGGGCTAAAAGAGCTGGTTTATTCTGCTTATGGACTGAAAACTGGGGCCTTTGGGAAAGGAAAATTGGGGTACCAACTTTACCTCGTGGGGTTACCACAAGGGAAGAAGAAATGGGTTTCTGAAACAGCAGGTGTCCACAACGGGGAATCTGCATCCTCCTGACTAGCTTCTTGTGTCAAGGAGCAGACTCAGCTAAGTACATGTGGCTTCTGTAGCAGCACATCTGAGTTCTCACTGCCCCTGGAGAGACAGGGCTGTAAGGTCTGGGGGTAACAGCATAGGGTCTGCAGCCATGCAGGGCTAGAAGAATGGTCATGCCCCTGTGACCTTGGGTCAGTTCTTTTGCTTCTCTGTGACTCAGGTTCCTCCTGTGTGAGGAAAGAATGATGAACAAGGTCCTATCAATTCTACCAAGCAACTAGAATGCCTGGCTCTGAGGCTGACATATGACAGGCACCCACTATCTGGCAGCTCTCGCCTTTCTGTATCTTATTACTCCAAGTGTGGGAGTGGCAAAGCTCCTGTTCCTGGATTGTAGGAGATCACCATCTTTGGGTGGGTAAAATGTTGGAACAGTCCTGGCCTACTGGCTATGCTTACCATCGTTGCTCTCTGTTAGGGATGGGGTGAGCAGATCTCTCAGAGGCCTTGAGACTGGGCATAGCTCTGCCCCACTGGCCAGACACATTTCTAAGTAATACCAAGAGGGACATGGATAAGAAAAGTTCAGGAGATGTAATTTAGGCTGCTCCCTTTAGGCTCTTTAATCATCCTTGGCTCACACTTCTGGACTGACCCACATAGGGGGTATATGGTATTTTTTTGTTTTGTTTTGTCTGAGCATTCCAAAAGGCCCTGAAGTTATCCATTCTCAACTCTACCACGTGCCTGCAATGTTCTATCACGCCTCTGTGTCTTCGGTTTTAGACTTGCCACTTTGTAGGTCTAAATACCCCTGGAGGAGCTCAACTTTGAGCAGTTAGTTACTGTTGGTACTTCTCTGGGAATGAATGAGCTGAGAATTAGATTTATAAGGGAAATGAGGGAGGGAGAGAAGAGGGCTTTGGGCGTGTAAGAAGGCAGTTTCAGGCCCTATCAATGGGTACAAATTAGGACAGGGAGGCTATGGCTGCCTCCTGGTACTGACGCCAAAGGGCCAGCCACTCCCACTGCTTTGCTCCCTGGTGTCTGGGACCACGCTAATAGACATAGCAGTAAGTATAACAACAAAAGATGGGTTTTGAAAATTGCCAGCCCTAACAATCTTGACTTTGCTACTTAAACATAATAAGTGGTCTCATGGAAGTAACTTCACCTCTTTGAACCTCAGTTTCCTCATCTGTTAAATGGGGATTCTACTACCTATCTGACAGGGTTAGTACTGGGATTTGTGAATTACATGACTTTGGCTGACCAACCTAGACTTCCCCCAAAGCAGCTGGCTCACGCTCCATCTTTTATCATGTTCCCAGGGCAAGCATACTAGAAATTCCTCCAACATTCCTGGTCCCTGCCCTTGAATTCAGGGACAAAGCCAGGTACCCCTCACATTGGTAAGTAGAAGCTTACAGGTTAGGTCCTGTCCTGAGTGGCCACCCTTCAAGTACCATTATTTGCCTGTTAAGGCAACTTGGACCCACATAGAGCCCAGACAATAGCAGCTTTGTTCTTCATGAAAGAATCTTAATTGCCTGAAGAAGAAGAAGAAAAAAAAAAATCTGGGCTCTTCCTTACGAAGCTCATAATTTAATAGGTGAAATGTCAGGGAAAATCAATGCCAGGCCCTTTCCTTGCAGCCTCATTATGCCGTCCATTAAGCATCTTTCATGTTTTGTTTATAGTTACTCGATTTTCCCCTCCTCTTATTCCTCTCCTGCCCCCGCCTTTTATAAAAGAACATTTTTAAATTTATGATGTTAAAAAGGGACATGAGCTGGGAAACCGAGTTACGAGAAACCTACTAGCCATCCCTGGCAGGGCTGGGAAATCCAGCCACTGCAGGAAGGAGATGTCCCAGGAGCTGACTCTGCTGAGGGTGGGCCCAGCAGGGTGGGCGTGGTGGGGGCAGCATATCTGGGCTGTTTACTGAACTGGAAGGCTTTTCTGAGGTAGAAAGGTCCTCATTTGTTGGGTGATTGTTGGAGAGACCCCTCCTGGGGAGAGAAGAGCAAGTGAACCTTGGAACTTTCTTTTTTCCCTCCAGGAGAGAAACCGTAGGCCCTACTGTCTGGTAGGACTTGGTGGGTCAAGAGACGTGCTTGCTGACTGTGGTCTCATTTACTGTCCTGTGAAGGCGTGGCTCAACACGCAAAGGAAAGTCTTAGGCAGCAAGGCCTCTTGTCTTGGCAGCTGGGTCCTGCTGGATCCCAGCCATGCTCTGGCCACCAGCATGACCACTTGTGGACAGCCCAGCTTGAGGAACAACCCAGGTTCAAGATGAAACTGTCCCCAGCTGTGGGTCTCTGCCCTTGGTCAAGGGCATAGGCAGAAGTAGATCTCTCTGGAGCTTCCAGATGCTATTTGTAGCCCCCTTCTCTGGGATTCTGCCAAATTAGTCTGGAGAGCAGAGCCCAGACCAGTTCCTGCCAGGCTCTCAGGAGAGAAAAGGTGTTCTTTCTAGAAAGGGTAGAAGTGTGCTGACATAGTATAGATTCCCCCCCCCCCCCCCATAGACCCAGAGAGGAGCAATCTAGTGCAAGTCGTTTATTTGGAATTTGGTCTCAGGAAACACCAGCCAGGGTGTGGGGGAGACAGGGATGTGTGTATTCCTGAGTAGATACCCACTGTGGGCAACTGGGGCTTAACTCTTCTGGGAAACTCTGGGAGACTGTAGAACAGGCCCCAGGGAAGAGCCCATGCTCTGGGGCCTTCTCCTCCCTCCATCCCCTGGGCCAGGCTTATCAGGCATGGAGGCTGCCAGCATGGAGAGGGAACAGCCCCAGTCTTCCAGTTTCCTGTACACTGAGAACCAGAGGCCAAGAAGCAGCTGATTGGAAGAAGAGTAGTTCTTCCCCGGAGGCTGGCATGGCTGCTGAGATTGCAGAGGCCTGGGGGCTGTCATCCCTGGGCTCCTTACCAGCCACAGGAGCCCAGAGGTCTGCTCTCTGAGCCTCTGGTTCCTTGTCTTGTCAACTGGAGCCACTTGTTCCTACATGTGGCCTGTGCTATGCCTGGCAAAGAGGTTAACTCCTTGTAGTAGACTGAATTTTGACCCACCTCTTTAGTTCACATGTTACCTTAACCTTCAATATGACTGTACCTAGAGATGGGGACTTCAGATTAAATAAAGTTATAAGGGTGGAGCCCTATTCCAACAGGACTGATGTCTTTATAAGGAGGGGAAGAGACACTAGTGAGGTCTTTTTCTCTGTACTCGCATGCACCAAGGAAAGGTGCCCACAAGAGCACAGCAGGAAGGCAGCCGTCTACACTCCAGGAGGAGAGGCCTCACTGGAAACCAACCCTGACAGCACCTTGAACTTGGACTTCTAGCCTCCAGTGTGAGAAAATAAGTGTCTGTTGTTGAAGCCACCCAGTCTGTGGTATTTTATTATGGTAGCGCAAGCAGACTAGGCCACTCCCAACCCCTAGAACTAGACTATGTGGGTTTGAATCCTCCCTTTGGTTTACATGTAAGCTGTGGGAACTTGGGGAAGTTTTCACTCATTCTCAATTTCCTCATCTGTAAAATAGGGAGAACAATGATACTGGCCTCTATCATGAGCTGGTGCTGATGTAAAATGCACACCACAAGTCAGTAACTAAAATAAAACCAAGCAGTTATTATGGCCCACGGGTCTACACTTCAGGGGGTACAGTCAGCTGCTGGTTGAGTAGGTGTTGGGCTGATCTGGGCCAGGCCCTGGTGCATATTTAGTGTTTAGCTGGCCTCCGCTAGGGCTGCAGGTACACATGTACATCCCCACTCATACTACATTCACAGGGTGAGACCCCCTGGCCCCATCAGGCTAGCCTGGGCTCCTTCACTGGACAGCAGCAGGAAGTTCAAGGAAGCAAACGGTAGCTACAAGGCTGCCTGAGACCTTGACCCAAAACTTGACCTCTGTCACATTGTATCAGGCAAATAGAGGTGCATGAAGTAGACTCCTCTGCATGGGAGTTGCTACAAAGGGCAGAGCTATGCATGCTGTCACTCTACTCACAGGGCACTTGGGAGATGAAGCAAGGTTCCTGTAAGGTGCTGGGACAGTTATGGATTTGTCACTGTGCCTGATACACATGTTGGCCCTCTGTCCTCCCAGCAGGTTGGTGTGGTTATGCTGTCCCTCTTTTTGCAATGGCAGAGACAGTTCCCCAGGGTCTTTATAAATGAGCCAGGCAGTGGCTGGGTTAGGAGGGATGCCATGGGAACTGAGGCAGCCCAGAGTCTGGCCTGGCTGGGACCCTCTATTTGCCCAATAGGATGTGGCACACGTAGTGTAGTGCTAGTTTGGGGCCAAGGCCTCAGGTGGCCTTGTAGCTCCCACTTGCTTCCTTGAGCCCCTGTAGCTGCCTGGTGAAGGAGCCCAGAACCAACGACATCGAAGCCACGGCTTCTGCTTATTCAAGCCTTCCTTGAGGGGGAACTCAGGGGTTCACATCTCACATGAACACAGAAACACACAGGCACATGTGCACACAGATGTGTGCACCCCACCCACATGCTCCCCACAGCACACAGATGCTGTGTACCCTGCCCCCATGCACCCCGTAAGTGACATATATCCTCACACGAAGGACCATTGACACACCAGACTGCTGTATACACACGAGCACATGTGCTCACACATACTTAGACACACAGAGGGGGCAGCAGACACACACTTCACGTTCCTCAGACCCAAGTGGGAGGCTGCCTGCCGGGGCCCAGCAGTCTTAGCTGCCTGGACGCCCAGCCTCTGTCTATGCTGTGTCTCTCCCAGGCAAGGAGAGTAGCGAGCAGGTGGGGTAGGTGGCAAATGGGACAAGTGTTCCCATCTGACTCCAGTGCAGACAGGGTCTGAGAAACAGCTGAACCAGGTTGGCAGGAGGTCACAAGGTGCTCTATAGATGCAAGGTAGGGGAAGAGTGAGGCCCAGGGCCGAGGGTCAAATGGCCCTGTCATCAGCTCTCATGCCTATTCTGCCTTCCGGGAGGGGTGCATGATCCCCAAACAAAACAGACTGATTAAAGTCACCCAGGCCTGGCCACCACCCTTCAACACTCGGTTTGATGCAGTGGTGAAAGGACCCTGCTTCCCGCCTCTTGTGGATTGTGTCACAGCTTCCCAGCCATCAGGCCCACAGCTGATGCTGCCCAGGTACAGTGGGGAGGCAGCTGGGCTCTGAGGCTCAGCCTTCTACTGGGAGATGGTGATGGTCCTGCAGGTAGTCAGACACCTACAGGCAGGAAGCTCTGCTTTGGAGGGTTTACTGGCTTGGGTGGGGAATGCCTCTTTAAGGTAACTCTGACCCAGAATCCAGCCTCTGTGAGCCCTCTGGGTTGGGGAGGCTCGGGGGTTGGGGAGGCTCGGGGAGCAGAGTGAGAAAGCTGTGGCCTGAGGTCAGCCTGGCCCTTCTGGTGAAGGGGGCCCAGAAGGAATATGCAGATTCGTGTCTGCCCCCGGGGGCTGGGCTTTAGACACCGAGGTGCCTGGAGGTGCACAAAGTGCCTGTGCTAGGTAGGGGGAAAGGGGAACCTTCAGGGCCACAGGGTGAGGATGGTGGGAAGACTGGGGACTCTTTAGGGCAATGGCAGGAGGGACTGGGGGAGTGGGGCACTAGTGGCCGTGGGCACCTGGGCAGGTCTGCCAGACAACCCAGAGTTATCCGTGTTGGTGTTCTCGTCCTCATTTTTGTTGGTAGCAGGGGCAGAGGTGACAGTGTGTGAGCATGCTTGTGAGCATGCCTTACTCCAGGACTGTGCAAATCCCACTCACTGCCCATTTCTGCAAATAAAGTTTTACTGGAACACAGCCAGGCCGGCTGGATGAGGCAGAGTCCACGGATGTTTTCAGGCTACAGTTATGGAGGAATCAGAGAAAGCCAACAATCTTCACTCGCTGGCCCTTTATGGAGGAAGTTTGCTGAGCCTGCTTACTTGACATTCTGAAAATGGAAAACATGGGCTCCAGAATGAGAAAGAGCTGGGATTGAACACTACTTCTTAGGTCTGTGACCTCGGGCAGGTCACTTAACCTCTCTGAGCATCAGTGTTCTCATCTGTAAAATAGGGATAGCTGCACCCAACTAACTGGGTCCTGCAGAGGGTTACCACACTCAGCCCAGCACCGGGCTCACTGTGTGCTTGGGAAATGACTGGGTTTATTCACTGTTTCTCCAGGTGCCTGGCTATAAGAATGCCTGTGTGTGTGTATGTGGTGGAAAGGGTAGGGGGAGTGCTTGACAGAAACACAGATCCTGGGTGGCACCTGTGGCTCAAAGGAGTAGGGCACCAGTCCCATATACCGGACGGCCAAAAACTGTAAAAAAAAAAAAAAAAAAGAAAGGAAGGAAGGAAGGAAAGAGAAAGAAAGAAAGAATGAATAAATAAGTAAATAAATAAATCCTGGAGCCTCTCCCCAAACCTGCAGCATCCACTCTGCAGTCAATGTACTCCAGCCAGGTCAGGGCTCTGCAGGGCAGTCTGGGGAAGGGGGTGGGACATAGGTGGAGGTGGGTGTGGCTTAGGGGAGCATGCTCATCTCTAAGGGGACATGTTGGCTACCCTGTGTGGCTCCTTAGACAAGCTATCCAATGAGCTGGCTGGCAGGCATGGGCCTGGACTCCAGGGCTCTGCTCAGTTGAAGTGTTGCTTAGGCCCTCGTGGTTCTGAGTCTGGACGACTTCACAGTGTTGGCCTTGGTTGGCTTTACCCTCTGTCCGCCTGGTACCCCCATCTCCCCACCCCACAAGCCGCCCCCATCTCCTTTGTGTGGATTTCTGTCATTCCTGGTCTCATGCATCCATCCCTAAGATGGACTTTCAGGAAAGGATGATCTAGCAGTTATTAACACCTTAGAACTAACTTCAGCAAGTGAGCTGCCCTGCCTAGAGGTCTAGCGTGGAAGGAATAGCTCCCTTTTTTAGGAGGTTGGAGAGATATTACACAATGAGGGAGCAGTCACGGGAAAGAGAGGTGGAAAAGAGAGGTCTGGACCCACACTGCTGTAAAACCTAGCCTGAAAAGATGGCCCCAGGAGACAGTCAGAGGGTGTCCCTGTCAACCCCAAGGAAGCCCTGGGACCTGGGTTGCCCAGGCCAGCATTTGTCTCAACTCCCCTGAGGATGGTGAAATCTTAGCTTTTGAGCCAGGAATATTGTTTTGAAAAAATGAAACGCCCAGAGAGTCCCTGTGGTCCCCAAACCTCATTTTAAAAGGATTACAGCAGCTGGCTTGTAAATCCTGTTTCTTATGGTGGGGGGCTTAGAGCAGGGCTCAGGAGGAGATTGGGGTGGAGGAGAAAAAGGAGGTCATTTCATTTCCTGGAAAGGAAAGCCAGGCTCTTCCCCAATGCAGTGCCTGGGCCTGAGCTCACTGGCCCTACTGGGGAAAACAGAGGGACAGGAAAGGGCGCTGGGCTTGGGAGTCTGGCCACCAGCCCAGTGGTGCCGTCCATTCACGGGTGACCTTGGGGCTGCTTCTGCACCTCCTCTGAGCCTCATTCACCCGCAAGATAAGGATTTGAAAATCAAAGAGTTTTGCCATCTTCCCTTCTTCTTTTATCCTTCCAGCAAGGGACTTTCTCTCTGGGCTCCCCAACATGTGGAAATCTGACAAAGGTAGGCACAAGGAAAATGGGCTAGACATAGTCCGCTCAGGAACAGTGTGGGCTTTCTGGGGGCAGCTACGTGGTTGAGAGATTTCAAAAACTTGAATTTTAGAAAATAAGGCTTATGGGGGGCGTGGTCATGGAGGAGGACTAGTGGAAGAGATTTGACACCTGCCAGGATGTGGGGATGGGGGAGGGTCAAGTGGGAAAGAGGACTGTAAATACATTCTGTTGTGTGTTATGTAATGGAATCCCCCTCCACTGGGGCTTCAGTCAAGGTTGATCTGCTGCCACAGAGTTCTGGAGTCAGATTAGTAGTTCTTTTGCGCTTTTTCCCATGTGGTGGCAGACCTCATGGAAAGAACTGGAAGTCCCTCTTCTATTTGGTGACTTTAGAATGCCGAACCTGGTCCTGACCTAACTGGAATGTGGGGGGTGAATCACTAGTGACTTGTCAAATGATTTTGGGTGGCACACATGCGCACTTAGGAAAATTGGGATACATTTTTAAAAACGGGTCTTGGTAGACAATAACTCATGTGCCAAATCCGCAATTTGGTAGATATTATTCGGAATAAAGCTCAAAGAGTGAAATAAATATAAATATGTTGGTAAACTGTGAGTCGATTTAAGGAGAATGTTAAGTGTGGCTCTGGCCATAGGGTCCTTGGCTGTTAAGATCAGGGCATCAGTGGGCACCAGTTAGCCCACCCCCAAAGGGCCTTCTCAGTCCCTTTGTGCTATGAGGTCTCATGAACCTCTCTCTCAAACAACCCGTAACTATCTTAGGAGTGGAGAATGTTGGGACTGGAAGAGCCTGTGAAGAGGAGTTCATGCTAAGTGTTTAAATGATTGGACTGGAATGCCTCCCCTCTTCCCTCTCTTTCTTGCTTCCTTCTTTCCTTCTACTTCCTGGGTTCAGTTCAGAGTAATTTTAAAGACATAAAGAAACAACGTACTCACCCAAAACAGTAATGCTACTGGATGATCATCACACTCACAAATGATATTAGTAAATGAAAATAACGTGTCCATAACATCCCATCACCCTTTCTTATACAGTCATAACATTACATGAGAAAACTTAAGGTTCTTGGAAGTCCTGCACTTAGCAAGAATACATTTGACTGAATATTTCCTAAACCTTTGACTCTGGGATATTATATCCATACAAAACATATTAATATCCAATAGGATCAGTTCCTGAAGAACATATTTTGGAAACTGCTGGAGTGGAAATTGGCAAAGGGGCCTCCCACATGCATTGTGAGGCAGCTGGCTCCCAGGCCAGGCATTCCTGGGTAGGCAGGAAGACTGGCTATTTCATAGGAGGCTTCCAACCAAAACGTGTCCCTGTGTCTGCGAAGTTAGAGTGACCTGGCACTCATACGTGGCATTTTCAGAGTTCCCAAACAGTCTTTCTACTGCCTTGGCCTCTTCTTGCGGATGTTGCTAGAACTAGAAAAAGAACAACAGCAGCAACAAAAGTACAAAACACCAAATGACAAAAGCTCACAATGAACAATACCTCAAGCCACAACAGAGGAGTCCTCTCCCTGCCAGCTCCCTGCACAGGCAGAGTCGGGGTGTCTGGGTACTTCTCCAAGCTCCACCCCATGGTCAAGGCCAATGTAATCTCTTGGGGCCTTGGTTTCCCCAACTCTTTCCTCTTTCTGGGCCACCCTCCTTGGGTGGTGTGAGTGGGAGGCCAGGGCAGGTCCAATGGTGAAATCTTAGCTGCAGATCATGGGAAGCTCTTTATTTAAATATTTTAAATGATCATAAGAACTGAATACCTTATTAGTTGCAGTTATCAAATTCATATCTGTTCAGTATTTGACAGTTTACAGAGTAGTTAGGTAATGCTTCCTAAGAAGAGCCTATGAAGTTACTAGTGCTTCTTTCTTCCATCCATGAGGAAACAGAGGCACAGAGAGGGTAAGCAGCTTGCCAAGGTCACACAGCTAGTGTGTGGCAAAGCTGGGGCTTGACCTAAGTCTTTTGATTTTAATTGTTATTATCATAGGGCAGAAGACATGGTCCTTGACTTTGAAGAATTTTTACTCCCATTGAGAAAACGGCTTATTCTATTCTGTCTTTTATTGTTGTTTTCTGGGGGGTACATGTGAGTAAATTAATCTGTAAAAGTGTTATAGATAATTCAGGGATAAGGGAGGCTTCTTAGCAGAGTCAAGTCCAGGTCTTGCCCTGGAAAGATAATATACACAGCACAGGAAAAGTCTCTAACATATTAGTCATTTACACCATAGTATAAAATTCATTCAGTAATCCATCTTTAAATGTAGGAAGAAAGCAAGGCTGTCTTATTCATTCAAGATGACATGTTTGTGCAGCAGTCCTAAGCTAGGTGTTGGCATTTATCTCTCAGTATAAGCCCCCCCGGATCCAGATATACCTCTAAACGTGAAGAGGAAGAAGAGAGGTATACAAGGTAGCAGGGGTCCCTCAGCTGGGGAATGATGGAGCTGGATCTTCACCCAGCTCTCAGCCTATGCTCTCTGCTCCTTCTTTCTATCTAAGTGGCAGGCTTGCCCTCCTGGGGGAGCAGCATCCAGATCTCAGACAAGGCTTGGGACTCAGACATTGGGCAGGTGGTTTGGGGGGTAGGGGGTGTGAAGTAAAGGGAATCAGGGTTTGATCCTTCTAGAGGGAGAAGGCTGGAGATGGGGCAACTGAGGTCTAAGTAGCTGGTCCACCAAGGAGGTAGAAAAAGAAAAGAGTTATAGAGTGAGCATTAGTAAAACCAAGGAGGGGTCAAGAGGTCAAGAGGGGAGACTGAGCCTGTGGGCCCCTGGTTAGCTTGGACAATTAGAAACTGAGTTGTGTTTCTTTCTTTCTTTCTTTTTTTTTTTTGACACAGAGTCTCAAGCTGTCACCCTGGGTAGAGTGCCGTGGTGTCACAGCTCACAGCAATCTCAAACTCTTGGGCTTAAGCGATTCTCTTGCCTCAGCCTCCCAAGTAGCTGGGACCACAGGCACCTGCCACATCGCCCGGCTATTTTGTTGTTGTTGTTGCAGTTGTCATTGTTGTTTAGCTGGCCTGGGCTGGGTTCAAACCCACCAGCCTGGGTGTATGTGACAGGCGCCCTACCCATTGAGCTACAGGTGCCAACCCCGAGTTGTGCTTCTAATTACATTTCTTATCTCAACCTGTTTGTTACTGAGTGAAAGGGATTGAGAGAAGATGGGAAGATGGGAAGCTGCTTTGAAAGGTAGAACAGGCTCACAGAGAAAATGATTTATGAAACTCTCATTCCAGGCTGGTAGCTCATGTCTCTGGTGTTTATCAGCCTTGGTTTCAAGTAGGTAACTAGGGCCCAAATTTCTTCCTTTGGCTCCTTCAGGGACTCTTTTTTCTTTCTTTCTTTCTTTTTTTTTTTTTTTTTTTTTTTAAGAAAACAAAGAGGGTACCAGTATTTATTCACAAACAGGGTGCTGCTCATGCCTCCTTCAGGGACTCTTGAAAGCAAAGTCTCTTAACAGTTTGCTCACGCAAGGCTGATCTGTTCCAGCCCCAGGGCTTTTCCATCTCCATCTACAAGCCTGAGATTCCCAGGTGACCTCTCCAGCTCCCACGTCCACTCTGGGCCCCGTCTCTGGACCACCCTCTACCTCAGCCCATCAGCCTGTGGTCTCCCTGAGTCTCTCCAAGTTCAGTCCGGCCCCGCTGCCTGCTCTCTCTCCACAGCACGCATACACTATACTTTCTGTCCCTTAATCATGCCAAGCTTGTTCTCACCTCTGACCTTGAACCCTGCTATGCCCTCTGTCCGGAATGCTCTTTCTCCAACCCTTCACGAGGCTAACTTTTTTCATGGAGGGCTAACTGCAATGACACTTCCTTAAAAAGACCTCAGTGACCGCTTCATCCCAAGAAGCTGCCCCACCGACACCTGTCATGTCCTGTTCATTATCCTGCTCTGTTCTCACAAAATTATTTACTTACTTATTTCAGATGTAATGTCTTTTTTGTTTAAGTCATTGTGTGGACTTGGCTTTAAAAGTAAATTAATGCAATAAAGCTTATACCCCAAAATGGCAGCCTCTTGTCCTTCTCCTGTTTGCTCCTTAGAAGAAAGCATTTTTAGTTTTTTACCTGCTGCTGCTACTTACCGCTGTAATTCTAAATAGCACACTTGTGTCAGAAGTTCTCAACTTCTGTATTTTGTATATTATCCACAGGTCTTCTACCAAGAGTCTAACTTTTACACACATACACGTGTGTGTGCACACACAGGACCATTTTTCTTCTCCTTACTTCCTGGATGATTTGTCACAATTTTTAATGCAATCCATTATGCAGCTCTTTTAATCATAACTATGCAAATATTGTTCAAGCCTTACAAAATAACAAAATGGTTTGCTTTCTTGCATAGCTTTTGTGTTTTTTCCTATGTGTTCATCATTTATTCTTCTGTAAACTTTCTTTTTTTTAAAATGTCAGATTAATAGGAGAGTACAAATGATTAGGTTACATTGTCTGTTAGGTCAAGTCCAAGTTGTAGTTGAACGTTTCATCCAGGGGGTGTGCTGTTTTCCCTTACACTGTGCCCATTGTGTGAGAACTTACCAATTTCCCTCCCTCCTCTCCTCTCTCTCCTTCCTTCCTACCCCCTCGACTTGAATTTAATTGTATTTTTTCCTTGTGTGGGTATGAAGTTGTTCATCTACTGCTTTCTGATTAGTATTGAGTGCACTGGATACTTGCTTTTCCATTCTTGTGATACTTTACTAAGGAGAATGTTCTTTAACTTCATCCGAGTTAGTATAAAAGATGTAAAGTCTCCATCTTTTTATGGCTGAATAGTATTCCAGACTATACATATACCACAGTTTATGAATCCATTCATTGGTTGATGGGCACTTGGGTTGATTCCACCTCTTGGTTGTTGTGAATTGGTCTGTGATAAGCATTCTATTGCAAATATCCTTATGGTGAAATGATTTTTTTTTCTTCTGGGTAGATACCTAGTAATGGGATTGTGTGATCAAATGGAAAGTCTACTTTTGGCTCTTTGAGGATTCTCCACACACTTTCCAAGGAGGCTGTATTAGTTTGCAATCCCACTAACAGTGTAAAAGTGTTCCCTTCTCTCCATATCCACAGCAGCATCTGCAGCTGTGGGGCTTTGTGATGTGGGCTATTCTCACTGACATCCCTAAACCTTCTGACAGAGCTTTAGACCTCTTCTTGGTGCTAACTAGCATGTGGAATAGGCTATCAGGTCTAGCTGTTACTTCCTTGGAGACATATGTCCTGGAGCTCTAACCTCTCATGTTCCAATTGGGGGGGTGTTTGCTCTTTGGGAACAGCCGTAGTTCTAGAAACTTTCATCTCACATCTTGCTAGATCTCCTTGGTTTGTGCTGGTCTTGAATTGCAAACATTTTTGCAAAGAGTCAGACAATATTTTCAGGTTTGTTGGCCACTGAGTCTCCCATAATTATGGGACTCTGCTGTAGTGAAAACAGACAGAGAAAATGCATAAATGAATGGGTGTTGCTGTGTTCCAATAAAACGTCATTTACAAAAACAAGTGGAGGATCGGATTTGACTCACAGGTCATCATTTGCCATCCTCTGGTTTACACCCTCATATGTAGAGCACATCCTTCATTAGCTTCTTGAGAAAGAGTGCATGGGAGATCAGTTTGAAAGAGTTTGTGTGCCAAAAAAGCCACTGTTCCTTATGTTTGATAGTTTGCCTGGATACTTAATTCTAGGTTGAAAATCATGTTCCCTCAGAAATTTTAGGTCATACCTCTGTTGTTTTTTAGAGACTTGTTTTGCTATTGAGATGTTTGATATTATTCTGATTCTTTGCATACAACTTAATGTTTTGTTTCTAAAATTCTTGAGGATCTCTTTATCCTGGGGATTTTTGAAATTTCCTGATGATGTCCTTTGGTGATTTTTGTTCTCATCTAATAATTATGGCCTTCAGTTTGGGAAAATTTTCTTATATTATTTCTTCCATATTACCCACTTCTCCCACTTTATTTTCCTACTCATTTTTTGGAATTAATTTTAATTGGTTGCTAAAATTCCTGGTTTGGGTGGTGCTCATAACTTAGTGAGTAGGGCGCCGGCCACATTCACTGAGGCTGGTGAGTTTGAGCCCAGCCCGGGCCTGCTAAACAACAATGACAAATGCAACAAAAAATAGCCAGGTGTTGTGGCGGGCACCTGTAGTCCCAGCTACTTGGAAGGCTGTGGCAAGAGAATCACTTAAGCCCAAGAGTTTGAGGTTGCTGTGAGCTGTGAAGCCACGACACTCTACTGAGGGCAACATAGTGAGACTCTGTCTAAAAAAAACAAATTCCTGGTTTGATTCACTACTTTTAATTTTTTTTCTTCTCATATTTTCCATCTTTTTTTGTCTTTTATTTTCTAAGTTATTTCCTGATCTTTGTCTTCTATAGAATATTTTGTTTTGCTCTCATTTTTAATTTTGGAGAGTTATTTCTATAGATATTCCTTGTTGTAGCTGCCCGTAGTTTCATGGATTAAATATTTTCCCACATATTATGCAGATGTAAATTTATCATTTTCTCTTTCTTTTTTGACCTTTTGTTCTCTGAATTACCTCTGCCCCCTCTTCATTCCCCTTTTGTTTGTTTTATTTTCTTCCTTTCATGTTAGAGGATTTCTGAGATCCCTAGTGATCCTTGGCTGTCTGTATTAGAGGGAAACTCTGTAAAGGAAAGCCTGTGCCACTGGGCAGGGTTTATATGGAATTATTGGAGAGAGACCCAGACATTTAGCTAGGAGGTCCCCAAATCAGTATCTCCAGCTCTCTTCCTTTGGGTCGAAGATTTCTACAGAGGTGGGTCACCCAGTCTTCTACCTGGTGGGCAGATGTGGTGAGGGGCGGGGGAAGCTGATCTTCCTGGGTTCTGAGAATAAAGCCAGGAAAGGGACATGGAAGTGCACAGATCTCTGTCCGTCCCAAGTCCAGGGTCTTTTCTGTTGAGTTTGCTCTGATCATCATCCAGACTGGATTCTGTGGCTCAGAGTGGCTCGTTTCTTTTGGATACTTTGCCAGTTAGTTTCCAACCTTTCCAATCTGCAAAGTCGGTTCCCTTCCGCTTTTCATCTTCCAAGAGCTTGGTGATTCCTGTCCCCCGGTGTTCTCTTGTCATCCTTTGTCATTGCTCTTGTGGTTTGAATGGAACTTTAGGAAGGAGAGGAGATGAACTTGTGTATTCAAGCAGGTATTCTCTTTATTCTCCTGCTGTCTGCCTCCCTGCTGCAGGGCTCCAAGAGAGCAGGGAGCCTGTCAGTCTTGCGAGTGGCTCTATCACTATTCAGTGTGGCTGGGACAATCTCACGCAGAAAACTGGCCTCACAGCATCTGGGGCTGTGTGTGGGATTCAGGGGGTGCCATAGGCAAAAGGAGGTCTCCTGCCTCCCACTTAAAGCAGCATCTCTTTCATCAAGTTCAACCCATTCATTCATATGTATCGAGCTCACTGAGCACCTACTATGTGCTTGGCGTTGTACAAGACCCTATAGAAAGAGCAATGGACAAGACATGCATATAGCCACTGCCTTTACAGAGTTTAATCTACAGGGTGAGCTGTTACAGTCAAGTGGGGTAAGCACTTAGGGGAAACAACAGACATTACAGTTTAAAGGACTGAAGAAGTGATGGGTAAAATGACACCCGAGGGGCATTGGAAACTAAGTCAACAAGTTGAGGAGGAGCCCAGCTGGACAGTGGAGTGTCCTGGGAGGAGGAGACAGCAGGTGGAAAGCCTGGTGTATCAGTTAGCTATTGCTACATAACAAATTACTCAAAAATTAGCATCTTAAAACAGCAACATTTATTATCCCATAGTTTCTGTGGGGGGTCAAGACTCTGAACATAGCTTAGCTGGGTCAGCTAGCCCAGGGTCTTCCACAGGGTGTCCGGTAAGGCCAAAGTCATCTTAAACCTTAAGGCTCAACTAGGGGTAGATCCACTTGCAAGCTCACTTGGTCGGATTTTTGCAGGGTTCAGTTTCTCCCAGGCTTAGGAATAAGGGTCTCAGTTCCTCTCAAGCTGTTGTTCCAATTGTTTCCTGCTCTGGAGGCCTGGACACAGAGTGGCTCATACATGGCAGCTGGCTTTATTGGAGCCAGCAGGTGAAAGAGAGAGAGAGACTGTGAGCAAGAGAGAAATAACAGTCTTTTGTAATCTAATCTTGGAAGTGACATCACTATCACTTTTGCTGGTGATATATGGTTAGAAGGGAGTCACTAGGTCCAGCCCACACTCAGGGGGAGGGGGTAGGATCTCATAAGGGTGTGGGCACCAGGAGGTAGGGACCACTGAGAGCTGTTTCAGAAGCACCTGCCGTAGCTCGGGTGTGCAACTGCAGTGTTTGACTGAAACTTACGTATCTGCCAGGGCTAGGACCAGGCATGGGAAGGGGACAGCTGGGCAGGGAGCCTGGGGAATTAAACAGTGGCCACTGAACATTTTCTGGCAGATGCCTTAGTTCTCACAGGCTGTTGTAACAAAATGCCATGGACTGGGTGGCTTAAACAGTGGACATTTATTTCTCAAAGTACTGGAGGCTGAGAAGTCCAAGGCCAAGATGCTGGCAAATTTGGTGCCTGGAGAGAGTTCTCTTTCTGGAACGAAAATGGGTACCTTCTTGCTATATCCTCATGGTGGAAAGAGAGAGGAAGCAAGTTCTCTGATTTCTGTTCTTACAAGGGCACTGGTATTATGGGGACCACTATCTCAAGTGGTTACCTTCTAAAGCCCTCATCTCTGAATACCAGCACATTGGGGGTCAGGGGTCACCTGTGAATTTTGGGGGAGATACAGCTCAGTCCACAGCAGCGGGTGAGGTTCACCATCAGATGCACAGTTTTTGGAAGCTCAGCTATCCTTCTCTGAGCAGATAAGAGGGACGAGAAGGCAGCACAGACAGGAGTTAGGATATGGAGAAATGGGCAGTGAGGGACAACTGGTCAGATCAGGGGACACCTGGGTGGGAATAGTGGCCTGGGTCAAGGAGAGAAGGCATTTCACAAAGGAGGCAGCATAGGGCTGGCCACTGTAGATTCTATTTCCCTGGGGGTTACCACCTGCCAGAGTCATCCATGGCTCAAAAATTTTTATAAGCCACTGCTAAGCTATAGTCCCCTCATTTCTGGCTGAGGAAATGGAAGCCCGGAGCAGTGATTTTAGGGGGAAGCAGGGAAATCTCACATCTGGGGCTGCCCAACCCTGATGGGGCACCATAGTTTCCAGGTCCTGTCAAACTGGGCCCCCTGGGGTTCTGCTTACCCTCAGCACGGGATGGCATGCTCACAGTCTGGAGTGAGGGGCTGAGAGAGACAGATGGGCAGACAGCAAGGAATGTCTCCTTGTGAGCCTTCTAGAACGTGCGTCAACACCGCTGACAGTGACACAGAGACCTCCTCCAGGGGGACGTGAGAGGAAACTGAAGACTGAAAGGGCTACAAGTTTTGGAGATATTCATTGTTATCCTTTTGGGGCTCCTGGCCACAACGTCCCCCCCACCCACCCTGGATTAAAGCCCTATGTTGCTGCAATCCTGGCCTCCCGTGCAGAGATTTGCAACAATGCAAAACCACTAATGAGGCAATCTTGGTGGAAGGCACAGCCCCCACCTTCAACATCTTCCTGCGTCCTTCCGTCCGGGCTTTGAAATCCTGTCCAGCAGAGGGGGATGGGGCTGGGGGAGCCCTGACTGGCTGGAAGACTCCTCTGCACTGTGCTGAGGCTCCAGGACTGGCCCAGGGTGGCAGCATTCCCTGATTGGACCTGGCTCCTCCCCAATCTCCTGCTTGTGGCCTTGTTGCTGTGAAGCTCACTTTCTTGCTAGGGGATCATCTGTTCCAAGTGTCAGAGGTCCTGGGGACCTCCCTGGATGGGCCTCTTTGCCAAGTTGCCCAAGCACTTACCACACGCAGGCAGGCTGGCCCAGAGCAGTGGCACAGGAGGAGAAGTCACTGTCTTTCTGTGGTGCCTGGACCTGTTGGAGTCTGAGACAACACCTCAGGGACCCGCTTCTGCACTCGCCCACCCAGCCCTGGCTGAGAGCTGTGGGGTGTTAGTTGAGCAGAGCTCTGCACGAAGCCACCAGAGCCCTGAGGAGTGACAGAGAGGCACCTCCCTGGGACATCTTCCCAGGGCCAGGCACTGACAGGGTATGCCCTGACTCGGCATTTCCAGCCAGCTGGGGGAGCTGGGGCAGGACAGGGCAGAGAGCCCCATCAGGGTTGAGCAGGCCCTCATGACACTTCTTATCACCTTCATGGCAGATACGGATGGCATCAGGGACACTGAGGCACAGCCCGTGATAAAGGACTGACAACAAACCTCTGGTAACGCACATTTGCTGCCACTGAAAGAGGACCCCTCTTTTCTGTTCATCCAGCACATAGACCAGGAGGTCTCTTCTTGGTCAAGAGGCCTACTGAGGAAACTGTCCCAAAGTCGTTTTCCTGGCAAAGGACTAAGAAAGATTCTAGACCTTCTGAAAGATGCTCCATCTATTCTCAGGTGATTTGGGGCAAAATGAAGACATGCTCATTAAGTACTAAGCATATTACATTCAGAATCACAAGGAATCCTTCGAGAACTTTGTGAAATAGGTAACATTACCATTCCTTTTTAACAAATGAGGAAACTGAAGCACAGAGGTGCCAAAGAAGATGGTCAAGGTCATGCTGTGAGTTGGGACCTGAGCCCAGGGCTGTCTGTTTGCATGGGTAGTGCCCACCTGCCCTGTGCTGCCTCTATGTGGGCACCAGGTGCCAAATGACCATGTACCCCAAGGTATTCTAAGTTTTTTCATCTCTTTGCACGCCATCCCCTGTAGGGTAGAGAGGGGTTCTTTGCTTAGAAGAGGTCCTGCTTCCCTGTCCTGCCAGTTCTGATGGTGGTTGCTGGAGTTATACATCACTGCAGTGATGCTGTAAGCAGGGTCCCCAACCTGTGTCCCGAGGGCTGCATGCTGATCATTTGAGGCCTGTTTGCTCATCTGTAGTGTCAGATACTGCAAATATTATGCACAGACCTTTTGTTTTGCTCATCGGCTTTCATTAGTGTTTATGTTTTTAATATGTGGCCCAAGACAATTCTTCTTCCAATGTACAGCAGAAAATAAGAAAAGAAGGTTTGACACCCTTATAAGAGAACTGAGGTCTCTTTGAAACCCAGGTTAGTTCTCTGGCTTAGGTCCAGCATTCCATGAACTGTCTCTCTCCTTTTCCCTGGAGGAGCCCTTGGGGCTATTCTTAAAGGGTTCTGGGTTTCAGAACTGCAGAATCCCAAGGGGCAGCCTCTGAAATGTGGGTTTTCCCCTGCTGATTACCCACCCCCAAACATACCTGTCCACCTTCATTTTTCTGCTCCTTGGTAGCATTGTGATTCTGGGCAAGTGGCTTGATCTCTTTTAACCTCAGTTTCCTAATCTGTAAAATGGGAATAATCACAGTGCCTAATTCTAAGGGCTGCTGTGAGATGATGTATTCATTCTTCTTTGCCCTAGATCAAGCTGGTCACTCTCATTCTCCATACACTGCCTTTCAGGGAGTAAGTAGGAGGAGGGCAGGGAGATATTAGGCTCCACCCCAGAACCCTAACCCCAGCCCACCCACGCCAAATCAACCATAAGCTATGTAGGCAGCACCTAGTACAGAGGTTTGGGGGTTCTCCCTGTGTTCCCTGTCATGCAATATTTTTGCTCCCTTCTACTTTTTTTTTTTTTTCCTGGTAACAGGATTGAGATTTTTCTTTGGGAGCCATTGGTCCATGAAGTCCAGATACACTCGTCTTTGTCAGGGTTTTAAGACAGGTATGGGCTTGGGATCGCCCAGTCAGAACGTTACATTCTCCAGCCATGTGAGAAGCTGATGAGAGCCTCAGCTCTGTCAGCCTCCGTTCCTCTGGGATTGCTAAAGTAGTGGAAGGCATACTTAGGGAGAACTTTCCTGAAACCGATGCAACCCACCCACATGGCTGGCTTCTTTCTCTCAAGAGGGACATTATGAAGATAAAGACATAGATGTAGATGCAAAATTCTGATGCTAATGGCTCTAGACTATAGAACCACAATCTTGTTTTTAAAATACTAAATTAAAATTAATTTAATTTTTTTGTAAAGAAAGGGTCTTGCTCTGTTTCCGAGACTATAGCACAGTGCCATGATCTTGGCTCACTGTAGCCTTGAACTCCTGAACTCAAGTGACCCTCCCACCTCAGCCCTCCCTAATATCTGGGACTACAGGCACACACCACTGAACCCAGAAAATGGTTAAAGTTTTTTTTGTAGCAATGAGATCTCTCTGTGTTGCCCAGGATGGCCTCAAACTCCTGGCCTCAAGTGATCCTCGGGCCTTGGACTCCCAAAATGCTAGGATTACAGACATGAGGCACCATGTTCTGGACAGAACCTACATTTGACAAGATACTTCGTAGCAAGGAGGCCATAGCCCAAGGGATCTGGAAAACCCTGCACACTGTACTGCCCTGCTGGAGTGTCAGAATACAGATACGTATTAGCATGTTGAAGATGCTGAGAAAGACTTAACAAAAGAAACCTGTCTGTCTCGCTTTCTCATATGTTTCCCAAACTTACTGGACTATGGAACCCTTCTTTTGGTCATTCAACAAGTATTTGCTGAGAACCTACTATGTGCCAGGCACACTTCCAGGTGCTGAGGATAAAACAGTAAAGAAGACAAAGTCCGGGCCCCCAGGACCTGAGATACTTCCATCCGTCTTATGAACACCCTGCAGACTAGGGGACACATTGGGAAATGGTTTTAGGCCAAGCCTTTATTTAGGTCAGAGACCGAACATGACTGGAGCCTTAAGGACGAATGTGGCCATGCCTTGGATGTGCCTCTTGCTGCAGTGTGGGGTTTCCAGGGAAATGGCTTTTACCATCCCACTTTTACCCAGCCATACAGTCAGGAAGGGTCCAGAACCGCCTTCCCCCTCTGACCTCTGCCAGTCTGGATGTGTACTGGGAATGCTCTGAGTGGCCCCAGCCGATTGAATTGCTGGGAAATGTGCTAGTGACACAGCAGAGCGAGGAGGATGGTGGGTCGGAGGTGGAGGCAAGGTTGGGTGGGTCGTGTTCAGCAGTTACAAAGTTCAAGTTATGATTCTTACTACCCAGCCTTGCCAGAGCCAAGGACTCCCCAGGAAACAGAACCTGAGAACTTTTGGTGAATTGTGGAGAATATAAATAAATAGGATAACTTTCAATTACTTTTTATTCATTTTCTCCCATACAAAATGACACTGGAACAAATATGCATGCTTGATGGCTGCACCGCCTCCCCCACTGTGGGACATGGTCACTGGTTCAGGCCAGTGACAGTCTGTAGGTTTACTTTAATATTGTCAGACCTCACCTTGCTCTTTCTTTTAAATGGGCATATAGACGTGGCTTCTAGAAGAGCTGAGAGTCAGTTGGAGGAAACAGCAGCCAGGCAGTCCTCCAGTCCCACAAGAGGCCCCGTCTGTCCCCCTAGCCTAGCTCTCTGCAGGTTGCAACGGGTGCTGTCTGGGACCAGGAGGGCACAGGTGATGCATGGCTGAGCCACTCAGGGCTTGGCTTTCAGGGGCCTCTCCTTCTCTGTGACAGCTTGGCTGGGGCATCTCAGCCATCAGATTTTCAAGTGGCTCCTTTCTTCTTTTCTTTGCTTTCTTATTTTGGACACTTGGATATTTGTCTTGGGTTTCTTTCTTTCTTTCCTTCTTCAAAGTAATTCCCTAAAAAGACTTCCTATGTTCTGGCACTCACAGGACAGCAGCAGCCACCTCTCTGCTGGACAATGTGGTCTCACTTAGCACAGAAAGAAGAGGAAGAATGGTGGGGGTGGGGCCAAGGTGGCAGAAGGGACAAGGTCTCATGCTCACAGAAAAGGGTAGAGCCAGGGAGGAAGCATTCCTGGGAGGTCCATCTGCCCTCATTTCCTTCCACACCTTTCCATAGTTCTGAAGTCAGTTTAACCAGATCTTTTACTTGCACTCAAAGGATCTGAGATTTGGGGAGGCATCTCAGAGAGCAAGTCTACACCATCCATTTCCTAGTAGTCACATCCCTGTGCAACCATCTGCCCCTGAGAGTGGACTGGACCCAGTGGGACTCATTCCTTCTAATGAGTTGAATATGCAGAAGTGATGGGGTGTCACTTCTGAGATGAGGTTTCCAAAGACTGTGACTCGTGTCTTGTAGGCACTCTCTCACCTGCTCAGAGTAATGAAGCCAGCTGCCATGCCACCAGCTGCCCCTTGGAGAAGCCCCCGTGGTGGGGAACTGAAGGTATGTGGTCTCTGGCCAGCAGCCAGGCAGGAACTGAAACCAGCAAAGAACCACCTGGGGACGCAGAGCTTTCCCCAGTCCAGCCCTGAGATGGCTGTAGCCTCAGATGGCAACTTGGCTGCAGCTGGAGTCAGGATCCAGCCAAGCCATGACCAGAATCCCCACCACAGAATCCGTGAGATGGTTCAGTGGTGTTCTCTTAAGTCACTATGTTTTGTGGTCATGTGTTATGTGGCAGTAGCTGACAAATACAAACACAAACCTTCCTTTTTTCACCAAGGACAACCAAGGCCAGAGAGAGACTCAGCTGCCCAAGGTTACACAGTGATTGAGGGGCAGAGAAGGGACTGTAATCCCGGTCTCTCATTCCCTAGTGCTGTGCTCTATTGAGTATCCTCGGGGGGTGGAGGGAATGTGGAAGCAACCCTTCTTCATGACTGTCATCCATGTAAGGACCATCACCATAAATCCTAAGCCTCAGTTCCTATAAGGACGATCACCATGAATCCTATCATCATATAAGGACCATCAGCATAAATCCTAAACCTCAGTTCATATAAGGACGATCACCTTATGAATCCTATCTTCATATACGAACCATCACCATAAATCCTAAGCCTCAGTTCCTTCATCTGTAAAATGGACTGAATCGTAACTAAGTGAAAGGATTGTAAACACTGCATGTGAATCTCCTAGTGCTTGGCATGCAGTAGGTGCTTAGTATATAAGAGTCTTTCTAGAAAGAAGCCTCCCCAACACTGTTTGCCTACAATCTTTTAGGAAAACAAAGCACCTGGTCAAAGGGGTAATCCTACAAGTAATACACATCTGATCCAAACTAAAAACATAAAAGGGTGGCCATGTCGATGTGGGGACCAGAGATTTTTTTGGAATATAGGTTTGGTTATTGACATCCTCTTCATTTCTCTTGTGTAAAGCATTCTCATGGCACAACGTTTGTATTTCTTTAAAGTGAAGGGAGAATTTGCAGACACTTAGAAGTAATCTGCAGGCAGGATCATGGATTTTTACAACCTTTCTCCACCCTTATTTAAAAAAGACTTTTCAAAACATTCGGTTAAACATTCATAGAAACATTAACTTCGTTGTCTTTTGTACTTGCATTTTATAATTTTCTTAATACTTAGTTCAAGTTCATGACCACCAAGTATAATGGATATAAACAGGTGTGGAACCGCACAGCTGCCTCCTGGTCGAGCTGTAATTCAACAGTGGGGCAGAAGTTCTCGGGTGTATTAGTCACAACCTTTCACCTCCTGTGTGCCACCCACATCACTCGATGTCTTATAAGACCAAAGAGAACCCGGGTTCAACCCAGGAACTGGGCCACGGGCGCTCTTTTAAGAAGTACCTACTGGGTTGGTTACTTCCCAGAAGGCAGAGCTGGGATTATCATCTCCACTTCCGAGCTGAGAACCTGAGGGACTTGCCTGTGTTCTCACAGTTGAGTCATCACAGAATTGGCCTTATGTATATTTTTGTTTGAGCTGTTTTAATCTTCACAAAAATGGTTCTAGTGCTACAGTGTAATCGTTTTGAATGTACTTCTTCACTTACTAGTACGTTGTTAAGATCATCCACATTGTTGTGTGTCACCGTGGTTCACATAGTTTGACAATTAACAATTTGCCACACTGATTCCTCCATTGGTGAGGTTCACATAGTTTGACAATTAACAATTTGCCACACTGATTCCTCCATTGGTGAGCATATGGGTTCTTAGTGCTGCTAAATGCTGCATATATGTTCTTTTTGCTGCTAAAAACCACTTCCACTCCTGCCCTGTTGTGCAGTTTCAAGAGTTTCTCTTAGGGATATACCCAGGATTTGAATATTTGGGATCATAGGGTTAATTATTTATTTATTTATTTATTCATTGAGACAGAGTCTCACTCTGTCACCCTGGGTAGAGTCTCCTGGCGTTATAGCTCACAGCAACCTCAAACTCTTGGGCTCAAGCAATTCTCTTGTCTCAGCCTCCTGGGGTAGCTGGGATTATAGGTGCCTGCCATGATGCCCAGCTACTTTTTCTATTTTTAGTAGAGATGGGGTTTCACTCTTGCTGAGGCTGATCTTGAACTTCTGAGGTCAAGTGATCCACCTGCCTTGGCCTCCCAGAGTGCTAGGATTGCAGGCCTGAGCCACTGTGCATGGCCTTGGGTCATAGGTTTAAATGTCCAATTTAAGGAGACTATGCCAAACCCCTCCAGAGTGGCTGTACCCATTTCCAACTCTACCAGCTGCCCGGGTGACACTAAGTCCTCTCCATGTTTGATAGTGTCAGACTTGTGAATGTCTGCCGATTGAAGGGTCGAAGCGGGCTTGGTTTCTCAATTCTTTGAACACACCACCTCAGGATCTTGGGCAAAGCTGTTTCCCAAAGAGGACCCTGCTCCCTTCCACCTCCCCATTCAGCCGCCTCTTCCTGCCCTTGCAGTCCCAGGGAAGGCTTCCTCCACCACCCTTCCCAAATCCCCATATTCTTTCCAGCACCTTGCTTTTTCCTTTCTGGCCATAGCATCAGCTCCATGAGGGTTACAACCACCTTGCTCCCACCCATCCCTGTTCTCCAGCTGGGCAGGGTTCTTGGGACCCAGTAGATGTTCAACACGTGTCTGTTAAATGGATGAATGTGTGGATGGGGCTTGTCCATACAGGACGCTTCCTTTGGGGAATCACCCTGGCCCCACAGCCAGTAAAAGTAAAAGCTTCATCTGGTTTCCAAACTCCAGCCTCCTGTTTTCACCAGCAATAATTTGCTGCAAACCCTGCCGGCGAAGGACAGACCATTTGGGATGCATAAAGCAAAATGGAAGCATGTGCAAGATCTTCAGGGAGGGCTGTGCTGCTTGCCCCAAGTCTGGGGGCCACAGGGGCATGAGACGAGGCTGGAGGAGGAGCTGGGCTGGTGGAAGGCAGGTGAGCAGGAGGCGTGGTTACCCCCTTACTTGTCACCTCTGTCTCTGTTTGAGAACTCTACAGGAAGGGGATGGAGAGTGGGGGGCACATAGGCCCCACAGGTGGTCTAGGGATGATCCCTCCTCTACAGGGGGAGCTCGGCTGACCATGGGTGGTCTCTTGGGCAGTCCTACTGACTGGGTGGGCATGGCCACTGGCTTCAGTGGGGGCTACCACGGGTCCTGGGGAGAATTTGTGGGGCTCCATCTGGGCTGTTGGCTGGCCTTTTATGAAAAATACTTATTATCATACTGTTTGCTTTCTCTGATTGTAAATAAAAGACAAATGTATTGACATAAAGCTGGAAAAGGGAAAGAAAGGAATCCAATTGTCAATCCCGCTCCCCTCACCCAGGTTCTACTGGCTCCATGCCGCTGTATGTCCTTCCAACCTCTCCCCCACCTGGCTCATGTAGGAGAGGGTGGAGGGTAGAGGGGTTTAAAAAATGGTCTTGATGCCTGACAGGCATGAGTGCAAACCCTGAATCTGCTTCTTGCTGGTTGCGTGACTTCTGGGGAATTCCTGAATACCTCTGTCTGTTTTCCAATCTGTAAAATGGGGCGTTAGCCCCTGAATAGAGCCCACCTCCTACAATGGTCTCGAGGATGAGTTAATGCCCATGAAGTACCTGGCACTGAATAAACGTTAGCTATTGCTGTGTCCAACCATTCAGTCATTCAACAAACATTGAGTCCTTACCCCGTGCCAGGCACTGGTTGAAGAGCTGGGTATATAGAGGCGAAAAAAACGAGCACATAACCCGCCCTGGGAAACGAACAGCCTCTTTGCGGTGAGAGTGGGGGTGGGGAAAACCCTGTCCAAATAATATGCCGGTGAATTTATAATCGTGTGTTGCAATGAGTGTTACATAAAGGAAGGGAACAGGGTGGTCTGAGAAGGTTCCATTTTGGCCTAGGCCTGAAGGACCATTAATGAGAAGTGCAGGGGAGGGGCTTCAGGCCGAGGGAGCAGAAAGCAGACAAAAAATGGACGTCTGGGCTCTATGAGGCTTGGGTGTGTTCAGGGTGCTGACAGCTGGTCTTTGGGGTTGGGTGGAGCCAAATACAGAAAGCAGCAATGCTAGATGGCCGGAGGGGCACCAGGGCCTTGTCTATGTCCTTGAAGACTTTTTGAAATACAATTCACATGCCGATTGGGTATTAATTACAGGCAAATGTATCTTAAATGTGATCCCATGGGTCCACCCTTCTGCGCTTTGCTCTTCTTTCACTAAGCATCAGAACATGACTTCTCTAAAAGGGGTGCGTGATCATCACATTAAATCTCCATGCTCCACTGAGTTATGAATGTATAATCATGTACTCAGCTGGCCCCCCATGGTTGGAGCTGTGGTGGGTTTGTCCCATTTGGAAAAGCCAGTGGCTGCTGTTGTGCCCCTGGCAGCTTTCTCTGGGGACGTCCCCCCACAACCATCTCACCACAGCACAGGGCCCCGGCTGGATGGGAGGAAAGAGGGGTGTGGCGCTATCTCCCTGTCCCAGCAGGCTCGGTCCAGGCTGGCCTCTGCCGTCATGGAAAGTTGGCTGGCAGCTGCTGGCTCTCACTGGAGCTGGCTGTACCAGGCTGGCATCCGCCTCCTGACCACAGCTTGGAGCCCCAGTCCTCAGCCAAGACGGCGAGGGCCGGGTCAGGGCCTCCTAGGGCCTCATTGCTCCATTCTCTGCCTTCCCATCTCCTCCCACAGGAAAGATGAGCTGGGGAGGGGTCTTGGGCCTGTTACTAATTATCCAAAGGCCACTCGTGACCCAGCAGTTCGGTGACAAATATTAGCTCTTCTTCCACTGCAGAAAGCACATTGTAAGGCAGGAAGAAGGAGGGAGGGGGGCAGGGGCTGGCGGGGGCATTTCTTAGAAAGACAGGCCTTTAGGGGAGGCCTGAGGAGAAGGGACTGGTGTGAGCTCTGGTGTGGACCTCATGACAGGAGGGTTCCTCTTCAGAAGAAGTGTCAGGGGTTCACCGTCATGGTCTCTTTCCACTTCTAGGGCTGTCCTGGCAATATGAGGATCAGAAGGACTCCTCTGGGCCTGACACAAAGTATGTGCTTGAAAAGGTTTGAGCGAATGAATGGAATGGCCCCTGGGTCCACAATCATAGAAGATGCAAGTGGGAAGGATACTTTGAGATCACCGGTTCCAGGTTCTTAGCCTCTCTTGGGCCAGGCACTTTTAAGAGACTCTGAGAAAGGTTTATAATCCTTCTTCCCAGAAACTCCTTCTTATGCACACCACATTCAAAGCTTTTAATAGGCTTTGTATTTAATAGGGTTTGGAAAGATCCTGAATCCCTGGAGTCCTTCTATGAGCCCCAGTTGTATAACGCTCTCATTTTATAGGTGGTAAAATGGATGCCCAGAGGTCCAAGGACCTGGCAAAATTCCCAGGAAGAGCCGTGCCCTCTCATCCTCCTCATGCCAGAACTTGAGCCCTGCACACTGTATTCCTGGATCTGTTGATCATCAACGGTGTGATCTCAAGGCACCTGAGCTCTCTGGAACTCACCTTCCTCATCTACAAATGGGCATGAACAGTCCTCACACCCTTGGGTCTGTGTCTGTACTAAGTAAGTGTGACTATTGGGTCTCCCACCCAACAAGAGATACCCATGCCTTCCCCATTGCATAGGTGGCTGCTGGAACTGCACAGAAGGGAGGCATTTTGCTGAGAGTCCTTCCTTGGTCCAAGCGTGAGTCCCATGTGACACCGTCTGGTCCCCTCATGCTGAGCACCTTCATGATGTCAGAAAAATCCTCACCGCTGGGCTGCGGGTGCACACAGTGTGGGTTTGGACTTCAATCTTCCCATTTGTTGCATTGAACAAGTGCTACAAAGCTCCCTTGCAAGTTTAGAACTCATGAAATAATTTCTTTTCCAAAATGACATTTTTTCCCCATCTGTCATTTCTCCCAGATCACCACTGAGAAGATGGCAGAGAGGCAGTGACTTCACCACTCCTTTATGGGGTGACTGGGAGTCGGCAAAGGTCTGCTGTGGCCACCAATAGGCACCATGTGACCTTGATTTTGGACCACAGCATGAAAGAGTTTAGAGCATCATGAAGTAGGGAAGTGAGGAAAAATTGTGGAGCTTCCTGAGGGAGTATTAAATGAAGATGAATGGGACGTTATATCCCTCAAAACCTTGGCTCCTGCCTTCTTATGAATAACCTGTTCTGACTTCCAGCTTCACAAGCACAGGAATCATGCTTAATTTGCCCTTTTGACCCACGCTTGACCTGGCACATGTTAGGTGCTCAAGAAATAACTGTTGAATGAATGAACTGACTGGACTGCTGTGGCAGAGGACTAGCTGGTCCCAGCCCTGGCCTGAGAGGCAGTAGCAGCCCCAGACACTGAGGGTCCCCGTGGGCATCCATGCAGATGCCACCCTGCTCCCAAATTCTTTTGGGCACTGGGCATGTGGAGGCGTCCTCTGGGCCACTGGATATTTTCCCATGCACAAGGCCCCACAGAGGCCACCAGGGAGTCAGGCATTGTCCTGTTCAGAAAGCTTCCACTTGGGTCATTAATAACAGTTCGTTTTATTAAAGGAAAGCAGCTTCAAAGAGCTGCGGGTTTCTGGGAAGGGACTTGGATGGAAGTCATTATTCTCTCTCCCCATCTTGCCCCTCATTCTGTCTCTTCTGTCTTCCATTCAGCCCATGTTTGATCTCCTGTCTGTGCTTTCTTCTGCCAGCTCAGGGTCCGGAGGGAATGGGCTATTGTATCCGTGGTGGGAAGGATGGGGAAACCCTTGGAACCAGCCTCTGGTCTGTGAGAGGCAGCAAGCGCGGTGGGGCGGGGTGGGGGGTCTCTGGGAGGTGTCTGCGAGTGGGAGATGAAGGCACAGGGTTTGTGGGGAGCACTCAGTGCAAAGTTCTCTACAAGGTCAGGTAGAGAAGGGGGGCTCTGGTCTGAAAACATCCTGCCTAAGAAAGGGCTAGGACAGTGTTTGCTCCATTGTTCCTAATATACATGGAAATCACAATGATTAACGTGGCTGATGATTACTGAGTGCTTCCTCTGTACCACGGTCTGGACTGCACAAGGGATGTGCTGTTTTGCCTTCCCAACAGCTCCCACCAATTTACAGATGAGGAAACAGAGCCCTCAAGACATTGTCATTTCTCCACAGTCTCACGGCTGACACCACTCCTTCCTGTGACCTGGGTCATGACGTGCACTGCTCTGAACCTGTTTTCTCATCTGCAAAATGGAAAGACAGAACTAATTATATCCAGGATTTGGTATAAGGCACATGAGCTCTAACTCGAGGCCGAGTTAGAGTCCTTATTTGTCACCACATAAACGTGGCTATGGGGGAAGGGTGTGCCTACCAGGGTGGCGGGTGCAGCCTCCCAGGCGAGGACAGGCTGGACATTGTGAACCCAGGCCTGGGGGAGAGAAAAGGAGGGAGACAGAGAGATAGGAAAGCATGGGAGAGACAGAAAAGACAGAGACATACAGCGAAACAGGTAGCTGTCCAGAGAGATAATGAGCTAGGCAGGGAGAAAGAAGAAGAAACAGATCAGAGAGAGAGAGGGGGGACTCAGAAAGACAGACATGAAGAAACAGAAAATCAGGCCATGTGGTCAGAGAAGCACAAGCTGAGACACCGGGAGTGTGCGAGCCAGTGATCAGTCAGCTTAGAGAGGAGGGGGACAGACAGGAGCAGAGGAAGAGAGGAAGAGAAAGGAAGACAGAGGAGAGAGGGAGCCGGGGTTTGGAGAAAGCGAAGGGGCACCCAGGGAGCCCTGCCTGGGTTCGGGCTGCCTTCTCCTAACTGCAGCTCTGCTTCCCCCGGGACAGTAGCTGACAAGCTAAACCCAGCACACCCCTGAGAGCCACCTGGGGCTGGGCCTGAAAGGCCATCCAAGGACGTGAGGGTTCAGCAGGTGCTGTGTGAATGGGGAGAGAGAAGCCTGCGGTTCTTTGAGTTAAGTCAAAATTATGATTGTCCAGTTCATTTTAGGAGCAAGCAAGATCCCTGGAGCAGGCCTCGTGCTTCTTCTGTGTTTTATGGGAGCTGGAACATTGTGAGTGTTAAGCAAACATGCTCTCTCAAGTTCAATCACGGAGGAAAGCTGGATGGGAGCTATTAAGCAGAGCGGCCCTCACAGCTGGGAAAATAAATCACGGACCAAGGCATTAGCCGGTGGCCAGATCTGGGCCCCTAATCCAAGGTGGCAGAGGGAGCCCTTCTGTTCCTTTATAAAATGGAGCCCTGGAGTGGCCGTGGCGCTCAGATCTCCATTGACAATCTCAAGGCCACTGACAGTCACAATCAGACAAGCCCTTGGCAAGGAGTAATAATAGCAGCTGGCCTTCACAGAACACTGACTAGTAACCTCAAAATGATCCTAGGAAGCAGTTCCTATTATTTAAACTACTTACGTACTACTATTTAACATCTGTTATTTAAAGGGGATAGCCCCATTTTGCAGATAGAAAAAACTGAGCCCGCCTAACCTGCCCAGGATTATAGTCGGCAAATGGCAAAGCCCAGACTTGAATTCCAAGTCTCCCATGTTCCTGGCCATTGCCATCCAGGTGGTTGTGATGAGATAATGCAGTTGCTTCCAACAGGAAGGCCTGGCTGTGGTCACAGTGGCCCCCCATGAGGTGGGGGTAAGTGACAGGGGCCCAGCTGGAGTGACTGCGTCTTATTTCTAGACAAATGTAGCTTTGTCCTTCATTCCAGTGATAGATGGGTAGGTTCCCCTCTTTTATTGTAGCTAACCTGCACCCCAAAAAGCTCCTTTGGGAGAGAGGAGGTGGAATAGGCAGGTGTTGCCCAGAGGTGGAGAACAGGTGGCAGGATTGAGGTAGCCTTTGACTTGTCGGTCCATCATCTCTTTATTTTCCCTTTGACTGGTGGCATGCTTTCCTTTTCCTCTGCGGGACATCTCTACCCTCTATTCCCTGTGATTCTTGCAGCAATGTCCAGAACCTTCCGTGACCTTTACCGCAGTTCACATAATGGCACTGTGTCTCTTTAGAATGTTTTCACCTGCAAGTAATGGAATGCACAAGTAACAGTAACCTAAACAAGGAGAACATTTAATTATCTCTCACAAGAACAAAATCTGGAAGCAGAAAGTTCTGTGTAACAGCTAAAGAGTAGCCATAAAGACCCAGGCTTTTTGGTTTTTTTTTTTTGGCTGGAGCTGGGTTTGAACCCGCCACCTCCAGCATTGAGCCACAGGCGCCGCCCAAGACCCAAGTTTTTCTTATCATTCTGCTGGTGTTACTGCGTTGGATTTCTGTCTCTAGGCTTATTGCCTTATGGTGGCAAGAAGCTTCAGCGGCTTTTGCATCACAAATGCATTCAAAAGCAGGGAGGCAAACATCTTTCTTCTTGCTAATGCAGCTCTTAGGCAGGAGACAGAAACTTTCCCAAAGGCACCAAGATTTATTTCCCCTCACATCTCTGGACAGAGTGAAGTCACCTGGCTACCCTCAGCCACAGTGAAAGCCAGGAAAGTGAGTATCTCACTTCCTCAGACTTCAAAGTCAGAGACAGGCAAGGAAGAGGAGGAATGGCTACTCAGTAGGTAACAAGGGGTGCTCGCAAAGACAAGCCAACCACATCTATAGCACTTGATCCAAAGAGTCAGCATGTGATCAAAGCTGGGCCTATCAGTCCCTTCCTTGGGAATTTACACTTCAATATTAAAAGAGATGCTCAATGTCTTCTGAGGTTGCAGGGATAGATTAATGTAAGCTTGGAATGCTCTGTGTCTGTGGCCCCCTCCTTTCTCCTGCTGTGTGGAGGGGAGAACAGGCTCCTTAGCAGGAGAGAATGAGGCTAGTGCAGGCTAAAAGATAGGGAGGAGAGGAGAGGAGAGGGGAAGGGAGCGGAGGAAAGGAGAGAGGAGGGGAGAGAGACTGACAACATTTGAATTACTGAATCCTCATTACTGAGAACTGCCTTTAGACTTTTCTGACTGTGGCTTAAAATAATTCAAACTGGTTTTAATTATTTACAACTAAAATTGTATAAGTATTGCCAGACCCACTGACAGCTTGGAGCTTGCTAAGCCCAGGTGTCCTCTTGCTCCCTGTAGGTCACAGAACAGGGAAAGGCATCTTGCACACCTCCCACCACTTCTGATGCCTAGAAAAGGGAGTTGGCCAGAAGCTTGAGTCTACAAAACCAAATCCAAGCCCAGGAACCACTGGTTTCCTTGGGCTGAATGGAGGCCCTAGAATATGTCTTCTTGGGAAAGGAGAGGGTATTAGTGAACAAAATCTAAGGGCTCAGGACAGTTTCAGAACCTAGCCTCATCCACTTTACAAATGGTAGTAATAAAGCTAACACAGTGTTTACTAAGTGCTAGTTTGCATTTATTAACTTCATTCTTGCAACAGCTCCATTGGGTAGATGCCATTTTAGCAATGAAGAAATTAAGGCACAGGGAGGTTTCAGAGGAATGCATTTGGCAAAGGTCTGTTAGAGATCTTTCTTGAAGCCTTCATTATTTTAAGAACTGTCTTTTTCTCCAACTGCTTAAAATGTACATGTGAATTTTGTGTGTGTACATAATTATGCCAGACATGGGGAAATGTGTGTGTGTATAAACACACACACACCAGTAGGCCTTCTGTATCTGAGCATTCTACCATCTGCAGATTCAACCAACCATGCATTAATAATATCCATATAAAAGAATATTAAGTAAAACAAATGCGACAATTAAAAAAATCCAAATAAAAATCCAATACAGTATAACAACTATTTACATAGCATTTACTTTGTATTAGGTATTGTAAGTAATCTAGAGATGATTTAAAATATGCAGGAGGATGTATATAAGTTATATGCAAATACTATATCATTTTGTGTAAGAGACTTGACATCCCCACCTGAACTTTGATACCCCCAGTCATCCTGGAACAAATCCCTCGTGGATTCTGAGGGATGACTGACAACTATTTTCCAGGTTTTATACCTGGGTAATGTTGATCAATATCTATCTATCTTAAACTAAAGCCCAGATATAAAACCTGAATTCTGTATTTTTGACATGGATAGTTATAGGTGAAAATCCAGTGGTTTCTTGCCTCACGATGGCAATGCACATACTCATGGAGGTAAGTAGGAAGTGGAATGTCTGAAGGTATGAGGACAAGTGGGCATGAGGTTGCTTTTCTTAGAGATCTTTTAAAATAGGGTTGTATTGGTTTTCTATTGCTGCATAACACACCAAAAACTATGTGGCTTACAACAGCACACACAGTTTATCTCACCATTTCTGTGGCCCAGTAGTCTGGGCACAGCTTAGCTAAATTCTCTCTAGTCCAGGAGTTGACTGGGGCTGTGGTCTCATCAGAAGCTGCACTGGGGGAAGATCCACTCCAAACTTACTCAGGTCAGTGGCAGAATTCATCTTCTGTGGCTACAGGGCTGAAGTCACCATCTTCCTGCTAGCTGTCAGTTTCTTGCCACACCCACCCACCCCCACTTGCGCCTGTCTTAACAACAGCATAGGAGTTTACGTCTTAAGAGCCTGCAGGGGAGACTAGTCTGTTAGCATGGGGTCTTTTATAATGAAATGTAACCATGAACATGACAGCCCATTGTCACATTCTGTTGTTTAGAAGCAAGTTCATCTCATGCTCAGGGGGAGAGGATTCTAAAAGGGCACGGCTCTTGGAGGGGGTGGTCTTCACTTTGCGTGTGTCTGCCACGGGGATCATCCTCAAGTGCTCCTTAGTGGAGTTTTGGCTAAAGGCAAAGGGGTAACTTTGGTGAACTTCAAGGCACCCATGCATGTCAGAAGTCCGGCTAGCATGTCATTCAGGGTTGCACTGGGCTGGGCTCTGTGAAAGAAGGACTCTAGCTCCAAGATTGAATCTTTGATACTCAGCCTGGTTTATAACCCCCTGGTTGGCTGGCCTGCTCTGCTTCTGCTAGGAGACCTTCTCTGCAGTCTTGGAGATTGGCTGGGACTAAAACGATGACCACAATGTTTATGCCTGGCCTGGAAGCCAGAAGTCTGGATATGGGGTGCCCAGGTGGTTCCTTGCATCTCTGGGCTTTTCCATTCCCATAACCCACCCAACAGGGAACTGCTCACTGGACAATGGCCAAACATGTGGTGGGGAGAGGCCTAGAAGAACTGGGTAGGTGCAGACTCCAGCATTCTGTTGGCTGTCACTGTGCTGGTTGCTTTTTCTCCGGGTCCCACCTGCTCTGCAGCTCCACCTCTGGCCCCAGTATCACCCCCCAGCCTGGCTTTGTCTTGCTACTTGTTCCTGAGTCTGCTCATTCATCAATATTCCTTCACTGTATACTCACTAAGCGTTTAGCATGAGCCATGCACAGGCCAAGGATGGGGAATACTTAGCAGGGAACAAAATGGAAAAATGGACTAAGTTCTTGCCTTATTGGGGCTTACAGCTGTAGACACGGGAACTAATATGAACAAATAAGCACATAATATAATGTCAGGTGGTGAGAAGTGAAACGAGGAAAGCTGAGCGGAACAAGGCTGCTGCATCACACAGGGGCTCTGGGGAGGCCTCTGAGGAAACAGCCCTGACGATAGCCCTGTAGGTACCTGGGGAGAGCGTTCAGGGCAGAGGGCCTCCCCGGCAGAGTGTGCTTGGTGCCTTAGAGGAAGAGTGAGAGGCAGTGTGGCCAAAGCAGAGTGGCCAGGGCAACTCTGAGAAGAGCTGGAGAGAAAAGTCAGGCATCCAAGTGCAAGTGAGGAGGAGAGTTTACGTGAGGTAGTTGATAAGCTATGGTGCTGGCACATGGAAAGGGCTCTGTCAGTGGGGGCTGCGTTTTCATTGGATTCCAGATCAGGGCCAGGGTGGGCAAGAAAGCTTCAAGGTCGATGGCTGCTGATCATTGCAGACCTTACCGACTGGGTTAAGGAAATTGGGCTTGAGCCCGAGAGCAGGGCAAGCCTGCAATGATTTCTGTTATTGAATCATCCTGGTTGCTATGGGGAGAAAGCTAGAATGTTTATTTGCTGGGCACCACAGGGAAGACGGTGATGTTTTTGTGGCTGGTGGTTCGATGTTCCCTGATTGACTTTCTATCCCTCTCATTCCCTCTCCGTCCTCTCCTCCAACCCCAAAGCCCTCAGAGTCCAGGAGGAGATAGACTCACAGTGACTGTGTTGACACCCACATGGGAGCAGCACTTTACAGTTTGTAGAGTGTTTTCACAACTCTTCTCTCACTTGGCCATCAGAACAGCTCTCTGAAGGAGAGAGGGGTTCTCTATCACTCTTTCCATTTCACAGATGAGAAACTGGGTCCCAAAGAAGCTGGAGGTGTTGCTAAGTACGCATCAGGAGAGTTTGCCCTCCCCGCCAAAAAGCCCAGGGAAGCCTCAGCATTTTTGTCGCTTGTGTGCATTGAGGGAGGGGTGCATGAGCAAGGGTAGTCCTGAAGGGGAGATGCTGGGAAGGTCAATCTTGTGGTTAACCAAATCGTGCCAAGCACTTCCTGGTGCCCACCCACTTGCTCAGCCGAGAAGGCAGCCACACGCCCACAGTATGGCAAGGACATTCCTCTTGGTGGGTCACACCAGCCTCGAGACAGAGAGGAAACCAAGCAGGATTATGAGCTGACGCGACAGAGACACAGGCTCATAAACCCGCTCCTCCTGGTCCCCTGGAAGGCCGCATTCGTCAGAGTCTCTCTTCCTTCATTATTTGTTCTCCGTTCAGCTCCTAGACGTCAATCTGCTGGCTTTGCCAGGCTTCTCAGGCTCCTCCTGACCACGTGCCATCCTCACCATCCCTCCTGGCCTCCCAGGGGCTTCACTGGGACAGGAAGTTCATTCACTTGCTGGTTTCTTCTTTCCTCTTGCCTGTCCACCCATCCATCCTTAGAGTCCTCGCTGCCCACTAGAGGTTATGAAGATGGACAGGGGTGAGCTCTGCCCTGACAGGCCCTGGACACTGAGATATGTCAGGGGCAGGAAGAGAAGACAACGCACAAAGGAAGGGCTGGCAGAGGGGTGGTGATAAGAGGAGAGACTTTGGATGCTCTCCCTGAGCCTCTGTCTTAACAGATCCTGGAATTGGAAAGGCAGGAACTTGCTTCTGATGACCAAGGGCAGATAGGTGCCTCAGGGCCTTCTGGATTTGATGGATACCTTAGGCTTCTCCCCTTAGCTGACAATCTTTCCTCTTGAGGAGTCCCGATGCTTTGGAAAAGATGGAGCTTGTCTTTGGCTAAGCCTCTAACCTGCTTTTTCTCTCAAAGATTCTCCCTCTCCATCCCTCCTCAGAGGGATGGAGACAATATGGACAAATATGGTCATGTCCCTCTCTTTGCTCAAGAATTATCTATGGCTCCCCAGTACCTTTAAGAAAGATTCCAAACTTCTTTACTTTGCCCATGGTGCCTTTTCTGTCTCATTGTCCACTGCATTCTTCACAAAACCCAATGTTCCAGTTATTACCACAGCCACTCACAGGCCCCCCATGCTTTCTCTTGCTCCATTTCCTATGAGACTAGTGTGCTGGCAAACCCAGTACTCTGAAAACAAAAACAAAAACTAAACTAAAAAAGCCCTGAGTTGCAGCATTTGCCAGTTACTGTGGTGAAAATACTCCCACCAGGGTCGATTTCAAGGTATCAACTTGATACCATTGAAAGCAGAGTTGGGAAGAGGGCAGAGGAAGGGTCCTTGAGAGCCCTCCCCACTGTTTCCCCATGGGGCAGTCCAGTGTCCACATTAGGAGTGCTGCACTTCCGGTGTCCCCTGGTTGTGTGACTTTGGTCAAGTTCCTTAAACTCTCCCAGCCTCGGTTTTCTCCTGTAAAATGGGGGAGGGATACTATCTTCTCTATCAGGACCCTTTGAGGAAGGAACTGGGAGGATGCATTGCAGTGCTTAGCACCCCGTCAACCTTACCTGTGAAATACTTTCCCATCATCCATCCTCCGCTCACAGTCGCCTCCACCCAGAGCCTTCGCTGAGCTAAACCCCTCATTTTCCACTCCAAAGCACATGGCTCACGCTCTTCTTTACTGCTGTTGTGTGACTTCATAAAAGGACACTGCAGTCCCCTGGATGGCCTGCACCCGATTCCTTGCTGTCCCTCAGTGTTTTGCAAAGAGCCCGGCACCCAGTGGTTTCTCAGAGCCGTGTTTAGGGAGTTGGGTGAGCTGGGTATGTGTGAGGGTTTTGGAAAGGAGGGGAGGCAGAGAGATGGATGCGCACACAGGGGTGTAGAGGAGTGTGTTGGGAGGTTTCACCTGTGTACCCACTAAGTACTGACATCTGGCCAGGTGTGCCTGGCTGGAGACCCAGGTGGCCCTCCTTCCTCACAGTTGAGCAGGGTACAGCCCTTCCCGCTCAGGGCAAGGTCCCAGCCCCAGCTGCCAAGGATGAGCTCGTCTACGGCAGCAAAGATGGCAGCAGCTGAAAGCCATGACCCAGCGGGAAAATAAATTTTGTATTTCTTTTTCTAGACAGGCTTGGTTCCAGGAGAGGTGTGCTCGTAAAGCAGCTCCGAGGTGGTTTGGAGCCACCATGGAGGGGCTGGGGGAGAAATCGTCCCATTTCTTATAAAGCTTTAATTCGTGTTAGTCACTTCCAGTGATTATAGAGGCTTAAAATAGCCACCAGCAGCGAACTTTAAGGACCATTTGAGGCTGTTGTGTTTTGTTCCTGGAGGGCCCTGAGCCGAGCTTGTAAGGGACACACATCTGTCCCTGAGTGTCTGGGAGCCCCGTGAGGGCAGGACCAGCTAGGGCCTGCTGCATGTGCCATGACTGGCACCGTGCCTGCGACATCACAGAGGCATCTCGAGCCGGCCAGCTCCGCCCTTCCCCTGGTCTGCTTCCATGTCTAACACTTCTTTCCCACTTCTTTGCTTCTTATCTGTTTTTCCCACTAAAATATCAGGGATCTGGTCACAGCCGCATTTCCAGTGCCAGGAACAGTGCTTGGCATGTGGTAGGAGCTGAAAGGAAGGATGGAAGGGGATGGGAAGCCATCTTCCAAAGTGTCACTAGAATTCTCAGGGGGTTACCTGTATCGCTACGCGCACGTGTACGCATGGGCCTCGCTTCCAGACTCAGCTTCTCGCAGAGAGCTGAGACCTGTTCCCAGCCAATCTGCTTTTATTTGTTCTACAAATTCCTCTTTAGATACAGCCATGCTTCCCCTCCCACCTCCCATAACACCCTGATAAAGCATCCTGGGGAAAAGATCCCAGGCTAGTATGAATTTCAGGAAGTGTGTCCCCTCTCTCACCATGAGAGGACAGCCCATCTCAGGCTAGTATGAATTTCAGGAAGTGTGTCCCCTCTCTCACCATGAGAGGACAGCCTGTGCTGCCTTTGTGAATTCATCTTGAGTGTGAAAAAGGGAGGGAGAGGGCTTGGTCCCAGCTGTCCCTGAGGGAGCTCAGTATGTCATGATGAAAAGCAGGTTTGGAGAGGTCACAATCCTAACTCTGTTCCTTCCTGGATTTCCTACCTCAGTTTTTTCACCTAAAAGGAAGGGGGGTGTATTTCAGTAGGATTTATTTCACTGAGGTTTCAAGAGCAGAGGACAGGACATGGAGATACAAAGTGGATACTCCGTAAATGTCTGCAGTGGCCATTTCTGGCTATGGGACTTTGGGTGTGTCCCTTTCCCTCTCCGTGTCTGGCTTTTACCCTAGGAGGCACAGGCGGTGAACGCTCACCCACACCTCCCACTAGCAACTATGTGACCATGGGCAAAAGACTTACCTTCTCTGATCCCTGTTTCCTCACCCACACAAAGGGGACAGCAAATGCACATCATTAATGACCATAGGAAGGAATCCTCAGCACCCGATGCCCAGTCCATGCTGGCCGTGTGGACTGTTTCCTCACCTCTGATGAAGACAGTGGTGCAGCTGTCTCTCATCCCACTCCCCAGCTATTTTGCTCAGGCCATTGGGCTGATGTCCCCTGCATACCTGACACCCTCTGCCTATCTTCCAGTTCATGAACAAAATATTATTCAGCCATAAAAAAGATGGAGACTTTACATCTTTTGTGCTTACCATCATGGTCCCTCAGGCCAAGTCTGAGCAAGAAGCAAACCCTTTACCACCTGACCCCTGCTGTCAGGCTTCCTCCCCTACCTGGTGTCCCTGACCTTTACTAAAGCGCCATCTCCCCAGGGATGACCAGATCATAGTGGATCAGACCCTGGGTGGGAATAGTCCTGGGGAAGTTCAAGGTAGTCCCAGCCTGGGAAAATGGGGGAGAGGCTACCGGGAGAAGTCACCAGCACAGTCAGCAGCTGCAGAAACAGACACGGGGATGTGTAGAAGCTTTCCATGGGTCCCCACTTGCACCGAGAATCATGTCCAAATGTCTTACGGGCAAGGTGACCCCACATTCCACCACCCTTCTGCTGTGCTGTTCTTTCAAGTTCATCTCTCAGTCCTGCTCCTTCCTGTTCACGGCCTTCACTCATGCAGTTCCCTCTGCCTATGACACCCTTCCCTCTCTCCATCTGCTCAAGGTCCACTCACCTTTCAGGTCTTCTCTTAAATGCCACTTCTTCAGGGAGGGCATCTCTGTTAGCTCTAGTCACCATACCCTTTAGGCTTTGTCACAGCCTTCATCAGAAACACCCTCGATCAGTCGGCGAATCATGTGAGTTTATCAATCAGTTTGAGATATCACCTAACTCCAATGTGAATAGCCCACATCACAAAATCCTGAATCTGCAGATGCTGGTGTGGATGTGGAGACAAGGGAATATTTTTGCACTGCTGGTGGGACTGTAAACTAATACAACCTCTATGGAAAGAAGTATGGAGAATCCTCAAAGAACTAAAAGTTGACCTTCCTTTTGGATCCCACAATCCCCTTACTAGGAATCTACCCAGAAGAAGAAAAAAAAATTACCACAAGGACATTTGCACCAGAATGTTTATTGCAGCTCTGTTCACAATTGCCACACATGGAAGCAACCCAAGTGCCCATCAACCCTTGAATGGATCAACAAACTGTGGTATATGTATACCATGGAGTACTATTCAGCCATGAAAAAGATGGAGACTTTACATCTTTTGTGTTTACCTGGATGGAGTTGAAACATGTTCTTGTTAGTACAGTATCACAAGAATGGGGGGGGAAGTATCCAATATCCTCAATATGAAACCAATATATAAACAACTATAAGCCCACACAAAAGAAAAACACAGGTATAGTTTAGTGAGGGAGAGGGGAGAGGAGAGGACACCGAGAGGAGGGGGGAGGCAGAAGGGGGATTGGTGGGATCTCACCTAATGTGCACAATGTGAGGGTGTTCAGCATGCCCTCTGGGTGAAGGCTTAACTACAACTTGACCTTTACCTTAGAAATGAAAACAATGTAACCTAAACATTTGTGCCCTCATATCAATCTGCACTCGGCTCTGAACTCTGCAAGAGCCAGGAATGGTCTTTCTTGTTCACCTAGTATGTGTCTGAGAAGTATTCATTGAATAAACACAAGGGCTGCCCTAGTTGTCTGCTAGATCCGCTTTTGTTATTAGGTAAGGCTGTTTGAAAAGAACATGTTACATGTACTCATTCAACAAATGTGTTTTGTTTGTTTTTTTTTACTTTTTTTGCATTATTATTATATTATTATTATTATTATAGATAAGAATGTGCACCATAGAGCAACATAACAATGTCCAGCTTTGAATAAAAATAATGAGATATACAAGAAGCAAGGAAAGGTGATCCATAATTACAAGAACAATCATTCAATAGACACAGACCCAGAAATGATGGATAAATGAAATTAGCATATCTAATTAAATTGAATTAAAACAGCTATGCTAGAAATGCTTCATGTGCTCAAAGAAATAAAGAAAAATGTGAACATAATAAGAAAAGAAATGAAAAACATAAAAAAAAAAAAAACAACTGGAACTTCTAAAGGTAAAAAATACAGTTGGGTGCAGTGGCTTACACTTGTAATCCTAGAATTATGGAAGGCTAAGGTGTGTGGATTTCTTGAGCTCAGGAGTTTGAGACCAGCCTAAGCAAGAGCAAAACCCTGTCCCTAAGAAATAGCCATGCTTTGTGGCAGGTGCCTGTAGTCCCAGCTACTTGGGAGGCTGAGGCAAGAGGATCACTTAAGCCCAAGAGTTTAAGGTTACTGTGAGTTATGATGCTACAGAACTCTACTGAGGGTGACAACGTGAGACAGTCTCAAAATAAATAAATAAATAAATAAATAAACAAACAAACAAATAACAAAAGTAAAAAATACAATATATCAATATGCAAAATGGAACAAATATCTGGGAAGAATTAACAGCAGATTAGCAGGAGAAGGACTCATGAATTTGAAGGTAGCAACATAAGCTATCCAAGTAATGTATACACTTACACAAAAAGACTGAAAAATGACATATCAGTAGCTCACATATCATCTAAACTACATGGTATTGTAATATAGAAAGAAAGTGGAGATTGATAAAAAATATATGAGAAGAGAAAAAGAAATAATGGTCAAACTTTTTTCCAAATGTGATTAAGTTTACAGATACAATAAGTGTAATGAGCCCCTAGCAGAATATCACATCAAGACACATCATAATCAAATAACCAAAACATGGTAGCAAAGAGTAACACTGCAAAAATCAAGCAGAGCAAAAAGATACATTAAAGACAGAAGGACAAAGACAAGAAGTAAAGCAAACTTCTTGTCAGAAACTGTGAAAGTCAGAAGACAATGGAAGGATATCTTATAATGCTAAGAGGAAACACCGTCAGCCTAGATTTCTATATCCAGTAAAAATATCTTTCAAAAATGAGAGCACAACTCTTGTCAATATTGGCCTGGGAAAAACTTTTATGAAGAAAACCCCCTTGGGAATTGCAGCAGTACCAAAAATAAATAAATCAACCTAAAAATCTTCTGCACAGCTAAGGGTACTACAACTAAAGCAAACAGATAACCTTCACAATGGGACAAGATATTTGCTTGCTATGAGCCCTAACAAAGGGCTTATAACTAGAGCCTATGGAGTATTTAAACTAATCAATAAGAAAAGAGCAAACAATCCCATTTACAAGTGGGCAAGAGACATGACCAGAACCTTTTCTAAAGAAGACAGATAAATGGCCAACACATGAAAAACTGCCCATCATCCCTAGTCATCAGAGAAATCCAAATCAAAACCTCCCTGAGATATCACCTGACCCCAGTAGGATTAGCCCACATCACGAAGTCCCAAACCTGCAGATGCTAGTGTGGTTGTGGACTGAAGGGAACACTCTTACACTGGTGGTGAGATTGCAAACTAATACAGCCCATAGGGAATGAAGTGTGGAGAATCCTCCAAGAGCCAGAAGTAGACCTTCCATTTAATCCTACAATCCCAGTATGAGGTATCTACCCAGAAGGAAAAAAAAATCATTTTGCAATAAAGACATTTGCACTAGAATGTTTATCACAGCTCAATCCACAATCATTAAGACATGGAATCCACTCAAGTGCCCATCAATACATGAGTGGATTAACAAACCATGGTATGTGTATGCCATGGAATACTCTTCAGCCATCAAAAAGATAGAGACTTTATATCTTTTGTGTTTACCTGGATGGAGTTAAAGAATATTCTTCTTACTAAGGTATCATAAAAATGGAAAATCAAGTATCCAATGTACACAATACTAATGTGAGACCAATAGATAAACAACAACACACCCACAGAAGAAAAAAATCACAATTAAATTCAAGTGGGGGCCAGGTACAGTAAGATTACAGGTATTGTGCCTGTAATCTTAGTATTCTGGGAGACTGAAGTGGGCTAATTGCCTGAGCTCAGAAGTTTAAGACCAGCCTAAGCAAGAGTGAGATCCCATCTCTACAAATAGCTGGGCATTGTGGCAGGAGCCTTTAGTCCCTGCTGCTTGGGAGGCTAAGGCATGAAGATTAGTTGAGCCCAAGAATTTGAGGTTGCTGTTATGGCCCCTATATCTGATCCTACTTTTTATTTATAAACCAAGAAGCCTTTGAACATGTGTGGAAGAGAAATGATCAGGGTTGGTATTAAATGCTCTACTCTACTCTATGCAACAAAGTGAGACTCTGTTTGAAAAAAATTATTTAATTAATTAACTAATTAATTCAAGTAGGGGAAGAGGAAAGGAGGAAAAAGGAAGCCAAGGGGAAGGAGAGGGATTGGTAAGCTCTTACCTAAGAAAAAGGGCACAAGAAAGATATACAGCGCAACCCCTGGGTGAAGGAATTTTAACAAATACAATGTAACCTAATCATTTGTACTCTCATATTAATCTGAAATAAAAAATAAATAAATAAAAATAAAGATTAATTTTCAGAAAGCAAAATAAAAGAGCAAAATAAAGAATTTATCAGACAAATAAAAGCTGAGAGAATTCATCAGAAGTACAGATGTACTACAAGATAATTATCAAAGGAAACATTTCAGGTATAAGGATATCAAGCTAAATCGAAATTGGATCTACACGAAGGAAAGAATAGTATCCAAAATGATAAATTTGTGGGAAATATAAAAAAAATTCTTGTAAAATATTTTTCTCATTTTTTAATCTTTTTGAAAGATAATTAACTATTCACACCAAAACTAACAACCATATTTTGTGGAATTTATAACATGCAGAAATAAAATGTGTGACCAAAACAGCACAAAGAATGTGAGTGGAAAATCAAAATACAGAGTGGCAGTAAACTTCGTGTGCAATTTTAAGTCACACACTACTTTGAAGTGCACACGAACTTTATGGCCACCCTGTATATTGTTGTAAGGTTCTCATACTACATCAAATGCTATAATATTATATGAAAGAAGACTGCAATAAATGAAAGATGTATATTACAAATTCAATCTCAACCACTTAAAAAATCAAACAAGAAGATATGGGCAATAAGCCAGTTACGGATGTAACATAAAATTTAAAAAGCCCAATTTGTCAAAAGTAAAGTGTATTTCAAGGGTTGTCAACTATTTCCTTTGGACTTAAATATAATAGTATTGCCTTTAACCAAGCACTGTAGACTGCATTAAACAACCAGGTTTTCAGTGCTAAACTTCAGGTAGTCTACAGTCAGTCTAAACATACTTTTATTTTATTTTAATTTTTAATTTTTAATTTTTTTATTAAATCATAGCTGTGTACATTGATATGATCATGGGGTTTCATACACTAGCTTCATAGACCATTTGACACATTTTCATCACACTGGTCAACACAGCCTTCCTGGCATTCTCCCAGTTATTGTGCCAAGACATTCCACATACTTTTAAAGCAGGACTGGTCTTAGTAAAATAGCGATGTGATCCCCAAAAGAGTAACACATCAACACATTGCCAGCCTAGCATACAGATGTATGAG